>JANHGB010024602.1:0-34966 GCA_026283785.1 Coracopsis vasa | reverse complement strand
TATTTCATCTTCCACTCCCTCCTCTCTTTACAACAACAGTTCAACTCCCAGCTACCACATTTGATCCTGCTCTGAGCTGTTTTGTACTACTAATACCAGACCCGTCTTCAAAGGCTATCCTGGAACTTTCTGCCCAAATACCTACTGCTTTTTAAGACCACAGCACTTCACTGCATTAAGCTGAGAAGTAGGACACACGCACAGTTCCTAGGATCAAATTGCCTGCATTTCAGAGGTGGCCTTTCATGTGCTGAGTGAACAACTGCATCCCAGTGCTCAGGCAGAAGCATGCCATGCAGTTAACACTCTGAAGACATATTGACAAGAACACACAAAAGATTCCCCCGTTCAAAGAGACAATAACACAGTATAGTTTGGTTTTAAGCAGTTTTTCACACAGTATCCAGCTTCAGTTACCTCTTTGCTGACAAAACAAGTGGTTGCATAAATGGGCACTGTACTATCAGGTTTCCAGCACCATTTCATGTGCATTTCTAGAGAGAAGCTAGCTTGAAACAGTCAAGAAAGAACAGAAATCGATCAGGACACAACCCTTTCCAAACTCCCCTTTACCAACCAGCTTTGCCCTTGCTATCGGATGCTCCACCTCTCTTTCATTTTGGAGCTCCTGCTTGGGCTCTGCCAGACAAATCTCAGGCCCAGGTCTTACATACTCTTCCCATGCTCCCGTTCTGGCCACTGAGCTGCTCTTGCTGGACAATTTATAGTAATGAGGCACTTAAAGGCCACCATCTCAATCCTCACCAACACTGCCCAACCTGTGGGCAGGTCTCAAATACACCCTCACCATGATGACTCAGCCAGCATCTCTGGCTTTCCTTGTAAGATCTTCACCTTTGCTAGGCTTGGTCTGGAGGATTCTTTAACATCTCCCAGCTTTCTCTCCTGATACTGCAGTCTCCTTACTCCAGAACCTTTAACTTACAGCTTCTCTCAAGTCAGCCAATTGAATTCACTTGAGCATCTGCTCAACACTAGGCTCCAGTTCTTTGCTCTCATTTTGTTGAGAAATACTGGGATTTGGGTTTTCAACATTGTTCTTCTAGGCTCTCCCCAAGTCTAACTTCCTCCTGTTTGGAAAAGGCCCTTTATGAATGAGATATCTCTGGAAGGGCAAAACCCTAAGAATACACAGCATGAGCCCTTATCTCTGAATAGCACTGCCCGATGGATATACTTTCGTGAAACACATCACCAGATAGTCCACACTTCATTTGCAGCAACAGTCTCCAGCTCTGGCACTATGTTAACAGGGGGTGCGGGAAAGGAAACCAACAATCAAATCAGAACGAAGAGTCCTATTGAAATACATATTAACAACCAAGAGAAGATTTGCTTTCTTTCTAAATCCATCAGCCAGACCAACTGCTGACCAACTTTCTAAAAAGATTTGCAAGACCCAACGTGTGGTCACCAAGGTAAGCTCAGCTTTCATAGTTTCCAGAAAGCATCCTGAAATAGGCTACAGTTTAGGTATTCACCTCACAGGACAACATGAGTCCTAACAGCAGGATTCTAGGAATCTAGAGCAGCAGCTTATACTCATTGTCCCACTAAGACTTCTCAAATATTGGGCTTTGAAAAAGTTGCTCACCTTAAACACTAGCAGACCATAGAAAAAAGAGATTTCTCTAGTCAGCTGTTCAGTAGATCAGGTCACTAGGAGGCAGGGATACAAAAGTCAGACCTTCCAAATTCATTTCCCATTCTGCCAGGCATCTTCACTCAAAACTTTTTAGTCTTCGCTGATATTCACATCTGCTCCTCTCTACAGTTAGTACAACCACAGCTACCACTATACATAAATCCTCCATTCTTGTGTATTATCTCACCATTACTACAAAGCAGTATTCATGATGCAGATAAAGGCACACAGTCCTCCTCCTTACTTCAGGAGGGAGGAATGCCCAATAGATTTCCTTACCACACTCTGGGTCTGTTTCGTTCACAGCATCAGCCCTGGCAGATTCACAGAAGTCCTCTGAAAAGCAGCCAGCTGGCTTATTGTCATCTGCTGTGGCTTTCATCTCACTCTCAGGGAATTCTTCATATTCCACAATATGTTGTGGAATTCCCCTAGGGAGGGGAAAAACACATTGCTTTTAGGACAAGGAATTATTTCTGCTGCATTACATCTGCCTTCCCTGCCATCACTGTAAGAAAACTGTAAGAGAAGTGACAAGACAAATTAATCAGAGCTACTTACACACAATGGTCCTGTCCAGTGATAACAGGAATCATTAGAGGCACTGGAGGAAACATTCTCGTACTCTGCCAACAAGAAAGGTTTCAGTGTAAGCAGCTGGAACAAGACTGATAGTTCCCCGGAGAGCAAGGCTCCAGATGACTGGCAGCAGGACAGAAAAGAAACCCAAATTCCGCCACACTTAAAGCCAGCCCTTCCCTTTGCCTTTACGGGTGAACTGTGTGGATGTCTGCAGGAAGAAAGCAATGGAGGGGAAAACTCAGAAAGCAGAAGCCTCCCTGGCAAAGAGCAGTAAAGATCCAGACAAAGATGGGAAGGTAGGATGCCCCCACATCACAACCCTCCTGACCTTTCTGGCCCAGCAACTGGCTATATTAATTTCCATGCAGCTTCTGAAGATGGGAGCCCAAATAAGGCCGATACACTTCTCTAACAGAGGAACAGTGCAAACCATGTTGTTGCCGTTATTTTCAGCTCCACACATACCTGTTTCACAATCATGTCATGAGAAAACCGAACTTTATGTAAATCAGGTGTCACAGACTGTTCTTAATGACCTGATCTTAACATCCTTTCCAACCCTAACTATTCTATGACTCCGTGATTCTATGACTGTCCATTAAAAGGACTCTCCTTGCAGAACCAAGAGAAGCAAAAAAAAAAAAGGAAGCTATTAATGACTAGAACCATGGGAAACCCAATCAGATATCTCCTGTGTAGCTAAGTCACTTGTCAGGAGCCACTGAAGTTCAGAAAGGCCTCAGGCTTATCTGGAGACAATTCTGACACTCCCCATCACTGCAAAACAAAGACAGGATTCAAAATACCTCAGCAGGTGCCTGCACTTGCCATGACTGAAGCAGCATCTCTAAGTAAAAGATCTCAAACTTCAGGCACTGATTCTCCCCCTTCAAACACAGAAAGGCATCTCTGGCTCGTCTCACTTTGAGCTTCTCCTCCTGCAAAGCCCGAGCTAGAGCTCTGTTGTTGGCTAGGATGCTCTTCAGTTGCACAGTGTGACTGCCTGGAAGAGAACTATCCATTGTTATACATTGGAAATTGACAGCAATCAGCACCAAACTGGTACCCAGGCAAAAGAAGCATCTTACTTGCACCATTAGCACTTGCAGACAACGGCTCATAGGCTTTCCCCAGCCCTGTCCTTTTCATGTTTCTCTCTCTTACTCGTTCTTTCAAGTTGGCCTGACTCCTTCTATGTATCTTCCGCTCGGACATGGCCACCTCCCACCTACACAAACAGAGCCAAAGAGATCACCCTCAAGGAGGGCCGCAGGGAGCTGCAGGCACCCTGCGAAAGCTGCCGGAGCCGCACGGGGGCGGGGTAGGCCCAGGATCCCCGGCCTGCCGCACGGCCTAGCGCAGCGCAGAGCTCCGCCAGGCGGCTCTAACCGCCGTAACCGCCGCTGGGCCTAAGGGGCGGCCGCGGGCATTCCCCGGCCACGGGGCTCGGGTGGTGGTTGTTCTGCTCGACCTGACTTAACTCCCCTGTATCGCTTTTTATTGTGGGTGTGTGTGCAAATCAAGAGCATGCAGCTAGGGACTCCTGGTTTTCAGTGAGCAGCTCTTTTCTGACCCACAGGATTCATGGTCTTGGTGGAGCGTGGCAGAAAAAGATTGCATGATTTAGGAGCCCAGAGGCTGTGGGACAAGATCCCACAAAAGACAAACTGGGGAAACCATAGTTTCTCATTACCCTCCTGGTGCTGCTGTCTTTTCCCTAAACAAACACCAAATCTTTCAGTGCTGCCCCAACAACTGCCCGTGCAATAAACAAAGCCACCACAGGCTTGAGGGAACAAATGGTGCTGGGTGTTAAAAACTGTCCTCAGTAACCCCCACTAACTCTGCGCCTTTCAGGGGGCAGTAATTTGGCATAACCCTGCACACAAGAGGCACTAAAACCATCTCTGTCCCCTTGCAAGCATCTCTAAAATTATCTGGTTAATATAATTACATTTCCATCTGGTAAGAGTTGTTTCAGAAAAAGATGAAAGGTTTGCAATTAATTCTTCCTAGGGCTGTTCCCTCTCTTGGCTCTTTCAGTTGCCTTAAGAGTCATATTGGATCACAGCATCCAGTATTATTCAGTTAGTCTACATGTTGGCAATCTCATGTTCTGGTTACTACAAATCTTTAGAAAGGACGCACTGGTGCTCCAGACGAAGTTTTGCAGTAGGCTGGTAACTGAGTTAGGAACCCCTTATCCGAGGGCCATAGTTTAATATTGAAATCAGTTTTCCCTGTGTCATAAAACATCCAGCTTCAACAGGGTGGTATAATTAAAGTGAACTGGAAGGAGAGGTGCTCCCCGCTATGTGCCAAATAAGGTTTTAGCTGAGTTTTGTACATGAGAAAACTTTCAAAACCCCCAAAGTATCTCTCCTTATCTTCAGAATGCACAACAATTAATCAAGACCCTGACAAGTTTCTTCTAAGTACACACCAAGAATCAGAAACTTAACAGCACAATGATCTATGTCATCACCAAACTACAACTGTCTCCCATTTAATGAGTAAGCCTATAGGGAGATCTGCTACTTACATAGAGGTTTCTCAATAAGGAAAGCATTTTATTTTCCAAGTCAAAGAGGTATCCTAAACCAAAAGAGACAGAAAGCTTCGGTGCCACACTGTTTAAGACCACGCTGTTCTTGGAAGGTAGCTCTGGTACAAGCAGGAGTACTAACCCTCTGCTTTGCAATGGCTCTAGAATACGCGTTGCTTTGAGAAACAGGACAACAGGCATTTGCAACAGGAAAGCATCTGATACAGATTTGAAAGAATGATTCCTCTCAGATCAAATGGTGGGCTTCTGCTGGCCTCAACGGAAGTCCAACATGGGGGCAGTGCCACTTCAAATGCTCCACAACTGCCACTGCAGGTGCCGTTCATTTCCCACTTGTGATGTGCCAGCTTGAAGAATGCAAGTTCTTAACAGCAATTCACTGTCCACAGAGCGCAGGACAAAACCCGTACCACCACAGACAAAAAACCACACCATTCCAGAAAGCACCTTCTTCCTTGTACTGCCTGCCCTCCTCCATGGCAGCACTGTCAAAGAGTAACAGGCCAGGATAAGAAATCAGAAAAAGAAAAATCCCCAAAGACCTTAGTCTATTTCAAACCTAAAAAGATACTTTTCAAGAAGAGAAAGATGAGAATTTCCTATTCTGCACAGATTTATCTCTGTTTTTAAAGAAAACACAGAATGTCTGGTTTTGGTCAGTAAAGTGTCCATTTAATAAACTCCTTAGCCACATTTCCCACCCCTTCCTCCCACCCTAAAATTTCAATTCACACTTAAGCAGATGACATAATTTGATGGTGTACAACGAAAGTTTTAAAATCTGTACTCTTAATATTAAGAGTATCAGGGCCTAGTATTTGACAAAATTACCTAGAATCCAGATGTGCCCATGCAAAAAAAGCAGATTTTTATATACACTCCCTATTCTTTTCTTATAAATTTAAATATTTTACAAAAATGCATTTTCAAAATGTATAAAGTTTAGTGAATACCCCAGATGTATTTTAAAATAAAATGTTATCTGATTTCAAAGGTTATTTCAACAATGAAGTCTAAATTGCACCAGATAAAAGGCACTTGTGCTGTGTGATGTCTTGAGCAAATATACGTTAGTTTATAATACAGTAATACAGTGTTTTCTTGAATTCATGCAGTTGTCTCCGAGCATCAGGCATCATTAAAGCAGCCAAAAGAGATAGTGAGTAAACTGGATTCCACAGCTGTAAAACCATTTTCTATTGCAAAGTTGCACGTACAGCATTGTGCTCCAGCTCTGACTCTAGAATCAAACGCTACAGAAAAATTGCTGTCATTCACATGGGAATTCAAACTACATTTCATTCTCTCATAAGTTACAAAAAGAAGTATGCCATTTAATTATGAAACTAAAACACCAGTGAACAGCTCAGTGTTCAAATAATTTGTGCCAATGAAAGTCTGTATTTAAAAACAAGCTAGGGGCTAGTTATTCAAGGAGCAGTGCATCATGTTTTCAATTTCCACTTCACTGTTGAGATAAAAGCGCAGTCCTATTCGCCTTCATCTTCTCCAGCCTTTTCATTAAGTGGCTATTGGTCATCTCCATCTCTTCTATCTTATCCAGTGCTGTTCTTAACTATAAAAAGAAAGCAAAAGTTATTATCACTTGAAGTTTACTTGGACTTTCTGATGTTCTTGAGCTTTGACAGAGAAAACAAACAGGAATACAAGTATTACATGCTTGATAAGAGTGCTATATAAGCTAAGACACAACACTCATTACTGCAGTCAGATGAACTGCAACTCAACTGCTAAAATACAAAACCGGGAAGCAATTGAAACATAAACCATGTACTAATTCCAAAAGAACTAGGTGCCTGCAACTTCCTATCACACGCTATTTAAAGGTGAAGTCCTCTCCTCCATTCTCACTTGCTCATGGATATATATTCCCATGGGTAGCAGGTATCATGCTAGTCACACAGCAGCTCTTAAGCATGATCAACAGCTCAGTCAAATACAGCTTCTTTCCAGTAATTTTTATGGAAGGATTAGTATTAAATATTAAAAGTTATCACATTTAGAAGAAAATACAAATTTAGATCCTTCTTTTCAAGGTAGAACTACATTGAATTGTAATTAGGATTACCTTTATATGCTACAGTTGTCTTTTGAATGCAACACTGACAGACTTGATTGTCTCCTCAAAAAACACTTAAAAGCTGTAACCAAAGATTACAAATAACACAGAGCTTGGAAGCAAAAGACAGAGCAGTTCAAGACTGAAAGGAGCATGGAGTATACAGCTGAAAAGGAAATCAAGTCAGTTACCTCTCGCTGAAGCTTCCTCTTTTCAGCTTTGAGTTCATCTTCTACTTTTTCTGCATTTTCTGCTGCATTTTTATACCTTGTAACCTGTCCCTCAAGTCGTGCGATCTGCAGACCCAAACAAGATAAAAGGAACAATTACTGAGGTGTTCCACCCCAAGCTCACCTGCCACCAGCTATTCTTTCCTTTCTGAAAAGCCACCATAACACAAGGCAACCTGTGAATTATCCATACAATCCCCCTCTGGGAAAAGGATGCTTGTGTTCACATTAGCCATAATTGCAAAGACTGTTTAAAAGAACTCATAAAACAGTAAAATAATTTATGGGCAGAAACTTGGAATACCCTTCAGTGCCTGTCTCTCCCTGGTGAGGGTCACAAGAAAGAGCAGAGAATGCAACACAGCATAAGACACAGGTGGGAAGATACAGAAGGCTGAGGAACTACGCAGAGGGAAGAGAGTTGGAAAAAGAAAAAATCAAGAGTTGGGGAATACAGGGGCTTAAAAACAAAAGCTGGAAAGTTGGAAAGCAGAGACCATATGAGAAGTTGGAGACTTATCAGGGCATGATGCAAGAGGTCTTGAGATCAAGCACAGAGTTCAGCAGTGAAGAGAGGGCTTGAGACAAGTCCTGCTGCAATCTGCCGGTGTTAAAGCCTGCTTGCTGGATTGTACCTACAGCTCCCTGCTACCCCCAAACCCATAGGACAGGCTGCTAGCTTGCTGCTGTGCAGGACAGAACAACTGTGCATCTCTGATTCAAAATGCAATAATTTATGAGATTTTGAGGTGACCTATAGAGATGCTGAACTTTAATACCATATTACTGAGTTACAATCACAAAGTGTAAATCAGTGAGAGTATGTATATGTATACTTATAAAAACAGACTCTTGAATTTCAGAGAGTATATACCTTCCAAAGTCTATACAAATTTTTTGCAAGGAATTAAGCTACATAAACTGATATCCTTGAACTAGTAGCTTCATTTCCTCTTTATATTCTGCTATACATTGACATGTGAGTAAATTCACTCCAGATTTTCTCTTATAGTTAGACTACGCACATGTATTGAAGGAAATATGGATAAAAATACAAATATAGTGCCATTATGTGCAAACTAAAGAACAAACAGTAAATCAAATAAGGAAATACATTTTCATAGTTTTGTTGAAAAAAGTATTGTGCAACTGTACAAAGCAAGTGTAATGATAACAATAAATATTAAGACACTTACATTTTGTTCCAAGGTAGTAATATCTTGTTCAGCTTTTGAAAGCTTAAATTTGTATTCACTTATTTGTCTGTTGGCATCTCCTAGATAAAAATGGACAGGAATATATCACTCAAAGCAACTCTACAAATTGGCAGTTTCCCTTTTACTCTAGAAATCATTAAAAAGACCATTTTATTGAGTAGCCTGTATACAGGATGAAAGAGGTAAATGTGCTTTCAGAAATCTCTTTCAGAGTATGAAAAGGAAATAATTTCCCTATTATTTAGAGAACACAATTACTGTCTCTGTAAGAATACGCATTATCTCTCAGCTGTCTGAGATACACACCTTTTAAAACACATATTTAGATCAGCAAACTCCTCTCTCAAGAAAAGAAAACACAATAACCAGCACACACTAAGATGGGTCAAATCACAATAGAAGTAATACCAGCATCATTTAGCATAGACATCTGTAATAACATTTGAATGCTAAGGAGCACAAGGCTTGAACCTGCCTGACAAACTCCAAGGAACATGGTACATTATTTTGGTGTTGTATTTTAGCCCTGATATTGCCAGTACTCTGTTCACATTCACTGCCACAACCATATTAAATGACTGTTTGTCAAACCAGTAAAGTTCTCAGCTGGAGGAATAGCTTGCCTGAAGTGGAAAGTCGCTTCATGCTTCTATGGAGCAACACTGAATACTGTGTTAAACTTGAATAATTTTTCATGTTTTGCTTCAGAAAATAAGTCTTTAAGTTTCTGCATCAAAGATTCAACAAAATAATTTAAAAAAAATGAGGTAGACTATATTAACAGAATATTCCAGCTGAAATTCCATCACCTAAAAACTGAAATTGTTTGCGTAGCAGCCCACATTCTAGGCAAGGTCATCAACTGGAAAATAACTTCCCAGAATATTGTTATTCAGCACTGGAAGAGGCAGACTTTGAAGCTACTTTGCAGTGAGAAATGACTACAAAAACCTAGGTGCACAACAATATAGTCTTTCACAATACTGCTACCACACCTCAATATAGGAAAAGGAGCCAGAAAAGTCTGTTCCCTCTCCCCAGTAAGAATACTTTTGAACAGTAACCATATACCTACTCTGCATTTCAATTAGTTGCAAGTCAGAACCATTCTCTAAGCCTATGATATCTGAATTCATGCCATCACTTTTAGAATATTTCTGTCGTTCTTCTTCCAACTGCATCTTCAGTTTTCTAACCTGAAAAAGAAGTGTTCTTCTGTGAAAAAGACTCGCACAAGTTCAGTAGTTGTGTATCTAAATGTTCAGTGGGAAAAAGGCAAAGCAGTCCCGATATGCCACTGGCTGAGACGGCTCTGTAAGTGTCTCGATGAAGAAGAGGCAGGAAAACCAGTTCCTTGAGACCTGTGGCTACAACCCTCCCTCCCCATTGCTGGGTGAGTACATGTCAACACAGATTTCTCAGCTATGTCCTCTGTGTCTGGAATTTACAAGAAGTGGGAACTAAGTCTCTTGATTCTCAAAATACCATCCTACACATTAGCTGTATAGTATTGTTGTATACTTGAAAACTCTCATTCATGACAAACATTTTAACGCTGTTTTTTACAACTATGTTGTGATAAACATGCATATACATCTTTATATGCCCGTATTTATACACTTGAATTTAATACCAGAATTTATTTGCATTCTAAACCAAATATCTATACTAAAATTAAGGTACATTCCCAGCAAATGCAAATGTTGACAACACCACTTTAAATCTGGAATGTGTTCAAATAGGAGCACAAAAACTATGGTATTCCTAGCAATCGTTTAATGGCTCTATGTTTTCTTCAGTACTCTCTTCTCAATATTGAACTGCGTTAAAATACAACTACTTTGATAATACTCATTTTCTATTTGAGTAACTGAAATGATCAAAGAAACAGTACCGCAGAGCAATTCAAAGGAAGGGCTACTTGAATTTATGAGCAAGTAATTATACTGACTTTAGTATTTCTACACAAAACAAAAATGAAAGGAAGAACAATTTGAAATACATGCACTGATAGTAGATCAGCAACAACTTAGATTTCAACTAACAAGTTAGTGAAATGAGGGTTCTTAACCCACCAAGATCAAAGTCACATCGATAAGGAAACTAGTGACAGGAGCTGATAATTCCTGGTAGCCAGCCAGGTAAGGAGTATTTTATTTTGCTTTAGTGCTTAAGTACTTGATTAAGCACCTTTGTTACTTAATATTTGATTATTGCCAATGTATTAATAGTTTGCAAAAGGATATACAAAGGTCTATTTTTAAAAATTAATAGCTTGTGTTACCTGTGACAGTAATTCCTCTTTTTCTCCAGCCAGTTTTCGTAGCCGGATATCTAAAACCAAAGAACCCAATTAAAAAAACAGAAATCTGTAACTAAAACCATTTTCCATAACTTTTTATTTGCTTTCAAATAAAATGCTCTTTAAACTTAAGGCAAATAGCACTGGGAGCATAAAACTTTGGTATCTAATAACATACCAGTGTTCAGTTAATAGCAGAAAAAAGGGGTATTTCACACTGTTTATTAGAATAATTTTCAAGCAAGACCTCAGAGTTTAGTAATTCTTCAGACTAAATTAATAACTGATGAGTTTTTAATAATAAAACCACAGTTTTGTCCCAATATTTAGAACAGCCATTTCCAACAAAACTTTCTTCTGACTGTATATTCTTTTCCGTCTCATTCTTAAGGACTGTTATCTATTCAGGGAAGGCACTAAGCTCCCTCATATGTTCAGAAAGTTTGTAGGAAGTGTTCTTAAATCACCAAAAAAAGTACTTGGGAGAGAACCCACAGGAATGTTGCAATGTCTGAAGGTCAGAAGACTGGTAGTGGCCACAAAGCTTTCTGTCAAGCAACGCCCTGCTAAGATTAAAGCAGTTTCCTTGGAAATGCTAACTCTGACAGAAACAACACAATAAAGATCTGTATTTCACAATGAGGAGCCACAGCAGAACATGTATCAAGTGTAATCTCTGCCAAATCAAATATATGTAACTTATATATTATTTACAAATATAATCCAAGACTATAGAGATATATCTTTGCATGTTGACTGAGTTTTACAGTAGATTGACTATGCATGCAATAACTTGTTCAGCCTAAGGATGAAAGCAAGTTAAAATAAAACCCCCCAAAACTTCTGTCTTTCTGCTGTCCATGACATTTTTTGAATGTTATTAAAATTTGGCTTTCTAATGAATGTGATGAAATACTGCATTTGCTTTACACTAAAAGGCAGAAATATTTCAAGGAAGGGGAAAGAATATAAAAGGCTTTGCTTTCTTCTACAGAAATTCTTTCACTGATTATACATAAAGAACTTTTTTCCATGAAACAACAGAAAACAGACTAATCTGAAAGACTACAATTTCAGGCAAGATACTTTCTGACAGTAACAAAATCTGGACTAAGATCTAATCAATTACAAACATCCAAGCACATACTATTTTTTTACTCAGATAAACTTGTTTTCTCATTCAGCATAAAAAATAAATAACAACTTTGAAAGTTGTGTATTCCAGAAACATCACAGGTATCTTTCTGTGGCTGTAAATCACTGTGAACAGGAGGGAAACAAAGACTTCAAACGCTCTATAACAAAGTATGGTAGGGTATTTTTACCTAGTGGTCCTTCTCCTGCAGATTCCAAGACTTGAGCAGCTTCCTGTGATACAACTGTTATAGCACCAACCACTGATTCATGGTTTACATCACCGTTTGGTGTGCCATCTGGGATTATAACTAATCCATGTTTCTAAAATCACAAAAGAAAAAGAAAAAAAGAACCTACTCATACAAGAGCAGTGCTAAAACATAATTGGACAGAAGTGTTCATAAAAAGCTTTTCAATTTGATTGGAAAAGTTACAACTATTGCGCCACTTATCCTACCCTAAGGTCAGGTTTTGAGACTGCACAAGATTCCTCTGCACAGTTTCCACTGCACATTGTTCCTCTTTTTCATTGACCTTGATTTCATGCCCCACTCCTGGATTTCTGTTACTGCAAAGTAACTACTACAAACATACCTCTCCTCTCTTCATTGTTTCCTTCAGGTCAGCCAACTCCTCTCTGAGCTCATCTCGCTCATTCTTAATGCAGTCAAAGTAATCTTTCTGTCTTTCTAGGGCCTGGGTTCAGGCAGATGGCAAGAAAAAGAATGGCACAGAGAAAAAGCATATGACAGATAGCAGAGAGATTTTCTACAAGTAAATATAAAGAGCTCAACAAAAGTAAAGAAATTAAAAGGGGTATTTAACATATATTAATGTACATCTCTGATAACTACTTTCTACAAGTCATATCTAGCCTCATTGCCGCATGTTTGTCATGACAGTTTTTTCCCAGGCGAGTCTCAGTAGTTTCTATTATAGATTTTTATTTAGTGGATTCTATTTTTGGTAGATTTTGAAAAACTAAATCAAATACCAAAAGAGTGATTTTTCTTATTACAGGCATTCCATGGCCAGAAATAAAATTTGCTGGAACTCAGCTGGCAAAGATCCTAAAGTATTACATCCATTGAACTAATTTCTCTCTTACAGGGTATAGAAGTAGAAAACATACTTCATAAAAGACCTTGGATATATAAGCCTGTCCACTTATAAATACTAGTCTGTTTACTAGCTGCTTAATTACTACAACCACCCTTTACTAAACCCAAAGCAATCCGTTTGAGAGGGGGAAAAAAAAGCAGCACTACTAGCACAAACAAGGACTGAAGCAACATGGACGTAGATGGATTTGCCTACCTATGCTGGAGCTGTGTTACCTGGCAGTTAATCAGACACTTTCACTTGC
Organism: Coracopsis vasa; assembly: GCA_026283785.1. Taxonomy (NCBI): domain Eukaryota; kingdom Metazoa; phylum Chordata; class Aves; order Psittaciformes; family Psittacidae; genus Coracopsis; species Coracopsis vasa. The sequence goes on along the minus strand of JANHGB010024602.1, from coordinate 21,820 downwards.
AGCATCCCATTCCATTATTCATTCAAATTCAATACTGCAAGCATTACAAATAATCCTAACCATACAGCAATTGCAAAAGTGCACATTTTGCCAAGAAAATTATCCACTAAATCTTATGTTGTGCATAAATGTTTAGGAATGGACTGATAACAAGAAAGAAATGAAGGTGTATACCTTTGTACTGTAATTGCCCCACAAAACAATTGCAGTATGCTGAATTTTAATAATCATCTAGAATCCAGAGCAATGTTTTAATGGATTATTCTTACTTTCAACAGAAAACTGATTTACTAATATGTAAATGTGACATTTAAAATACAAATAATTCAGCATGGATAAAAACATTAGCTGTCACATCAAAAAGAACTCATAAGATGTCCTTTTATTTCCTAACACATACTAGATCTCTAAGTACATTATAAATACTGCAGAGATCCTTAATCATTGCATCATTCTGTGTTCCACTTAAAGATACACCTTCCCCATATTTGAAGAACAGCAGCAGAAACAGAAGGGGAAGTAAGCTCACCCACCAGAGAGAATGGACACAGAGGCCCAGAATTACACAGGCAGACACAGATACCATGAGCCTGGCAGTGCCCTGTGATGCTGCTAACCTTCTCAAAACATCCTTCCTATCCACAACACTATGCACAAGTGTAATGTGCATAGAAATCAGGAAAATTTGATGGGAAGTGAAACTGATACAGCCATGTATCTCTGCCTTTGGAGAGATGTTGAGAAACTTTGGGAAAGCTGCTACTGTTCGTATGCTTAGGAATTAAAATACATGATGTGAATCTTGTAGTAAATCTACTTTTGCAGTTCTTTTGAGGGGGAAAGCAGAAATCAGCACAAGCTCTGTATGCATGTTTTAACAGACCAGTATGATTAAAACGTGATCATCTGGCAGAAAGCAGATTTGTCTAGGGTCTTACTTTCTATATATTCCAAGTGACCTGCATGAGATCTACACCAAGCTCACACACTCCATTGCTAATTCCAAACTGGCAGCGCATGTACCATTTGGAGCCACCAAACAGTGGAACAGCTGTGTATTACAGGAGTATAACCTGAAGTTATAGTTCAGTGGTTTTGTCCTCAAATTGGTCTAATTTAAGACCAACTACAACTGCAAATTTCAATTGTTTTGTAGAAACATGACAATTTAAGATGGCAGGTGTAAACCAAACTCATGCTGTCTCTATTCTGCATACCTTACTCTGAAGCACACATTGTAAAACTACATTACAACTCTAGTTATAAACTAGTCTTTTACGGACCTTCTCAGAGTTTTCTGAAGCTGGAATAGAGTAAATATAAGCAAAGCTTCTCAGCACTGAGGAGAAAGACTCAAAAACTCTGAGCTCAGAAATGTGTCTCTAGATAACAGAAATCGGACAGAAAAGACAGCAGCATGTTAACACTTCAACGACTAAGAGGTTTCAATCTCAGGATGGTAAAAATAAAAACTAAGAAAAAAATCCAGTTATGGTGTTTACAGGAACACAAACTGGCAAGAAAATTACGACTGAAGGAAAAAAAACCTTTTTTTGTCCATCTGGCTGGTAGCTATTTTTGCTTGAACATTAGATAAATGATACGCTCTGTACTAACTGTGGCAATGTCTCTGAAAGCAGAAAGTGCTTGCACAAAGTGCACAATGGTGAAGAGTAACTATGGAAAGAATATGGATAAAGATAAAAAAACTTTTCCAAAGAATGTTCATAAACTTAAACATGTTGAAATGTTATTTTATGGTGAGGAGAATTGGACTGAAGGACTGAAACATTAAATAAATATGGATTGAAAAAAAACAGTGTAACAGTGCTTTTTTAACTGGGCACCATCGGTTAAAACGTAACTTTTCACAGTGACTTGAACTCCAGGAAATGCAGCAATCTTGAAAGCAATCTGCATATGTCAAAATGCAGTGTAAAATTCAGTTGAAGATAAATGACCCTACTGTTACTAGGAGGCAGAGAATTCCTTTCTAAAGACTTTCCAGTTAACTCCTCACCACCAGGCAATTTACTTGTGGCACAGAACAGCCACAAGTTCTGAGCCAAGCAGTTATCACTAAGACTCAGGCTTAGTTTTACCACTTCCTGCTGCCCAGAAGCAAAGCAGACAAAACCCTGTCTGACCTACATTAACTGCATAGTGAATATTAACACAGTTCTTCCTGTACCACCTTCCTTCCTAATCAGGAACCCTACAGATGCTCTTCAAAAGGTCCCACACAACCACTGTTTTGATTCCAGCTCTCAATTACAGTAGCTGGTAGCCTTGGTATTATGTGTGTGCTATCAAAAAATCAGCTTGTTTCAGTGTTGCATTCAAGCTAACCAGCCCTAGAAGGTTCAGAAGTGCAACACAGGAATCTGCAAGTTGGCTGCAGAAGTCAATTCAAGATTGTATTTTTCAGCACTAGGTGTAGAATCATAGAATGGTTTGGGTTGGAAGGGGCCTTAAAGCTCATCCAGTCCCAACCCCCTGCCATGGGCAGGGACACCTTCCACTAGACCAGGTTGCTCAAGGCCCTGTCCAACCTGGCCTTGAACACTGCCAAATGCAATCAAAATGTACAAATACTCACTGAAGTTTCTCTACATTTTGACACTATGCTCCTGCAGCTCTCTAGATTTTCCATTATTTGGGGTATTTTGTCTCTCTTATCCCAGGTAGTGCAAAACAAACCCTTTTAAAACACACTAATTCTTATGCAAATTGTTAAGCTGACGACAGAGGTGGGAGTCAAATGGCAGAAGGCTTTGAAAATTGTATTTACCTTTAAGAAGATTAAAAGCTTTAAAACCAATTTCAAAGCTGTTTAAAATTACATTATTGCTATGTCACAAGGATCAATATACAGACCCAAGCCATAAGGAAAATACAACATTTCAAGCCCTGAATACAGGCAAAGAATATTTTGTATAAATATTATAAATTTGACTGCCTAACAGTTTATTATATTATAGGTTTTATTAGCATTATTCATCATAATGCAAGTAAAAACGAAGTTGAGCTCATTTTCTAAAGACTGCAAACCATTTAAAGTATTTAAATCAGGAGCGGCCTTCATTTCTTTGGAGTACACAGCATTCCTTGGGGCGTGGGGGCATCCATCTACCTCTAAAATGAAAAAATGCCTCCCCCCCTATTTGATCCATACCCCTATTTTTTTATCTTTCCAATTAATTGTCTCCTGGAGATCAAACACCTCTTTGGTTATGGAGTCTATATTCTGCTGCATGCGTTGATTCTCCTGTAGTAAATAGGATGGAGGGAAGAATAAAAGAGGAAAGAGAAGTAAGGAAATAGGAAAAAAAACCCAACAAACCACATTTAAATAAAGATAAAGGAAATTAAGTAATAAAAGTCAACCAAAGAGTTTATGAGCATGAAATTAAAGAAAAAGGGTGCAACTTAATATATTCCTTATGAATTCATGCAAGACAATGGCAATTAATTTTATTCAATGTTGATGGGAAATTTAGTGCAGATAAAGCTACATTCTTTTTTTAGTAACAGTTCCCATTGCAGATTCCAGACAGTTCCCATTGCATTCCTTTCTTATAGGAAAATAACTACGCTGTTGTCATGTCCAGATACCTTGAAGTCCTGTTCGAAAGTGAACACTAATGTAACAAGTACTTTTATTAATGTTTGATAAAACAGAAAATCTTCTTTAAAATATAAAGAAAGAAGCCTGAATCAAGCATCCAGGAAGTGAAATACAGCTTCTGACTGCTTTCGGATACTCCATTGATACATATCAAGTGTAGTCCCATTTTTTTTAATCTAATACTGCATTTTGCTATGTGCTGCACACTTAATTAGAATTCTCTTCTAGGCTCACAGAATTATGTATGAAGATGACAAGAATTTTTAGGGCTAGTGACAATTTTTTGCCCTCCTAATGAGTGAACTTGATTTTGCATCTGGGTATGAAGACAATGTCTTTTTGCAAAAAGCTAAATGGCTTCAGCTAGATCTTCTATTTAATAGATGGAGAAGTTACTCAAATAAATGGCCAAGGGAATCCACACGTTTGATGAAAATTCAACACAAGCTAGATTCTACCAAACACTCCAGACAAATCTATTTCATATTCGTGATTCACATACTTTAAAAAGCAAAGAACAAAAAAACAGAACCCCCCCAAAATACCCCCAAAACCAAACTATATAGTTTTTTGGGTTTTTTTATTTACAGAGAATCCAGAGTAAGCAACAGAGCTACAACCAGAATTTGCTAACATTTTGTTTGCCAGCATTAATCTGCTGCAAAATGCTGATACTTTGGCTAATCTTATTCCTTTTCTTCTGCTAGTAAGTCATACCAACTCCAGTTCAGGGAGCTTATTATTTTCTCAGTAATCATAACAGATCTGGGACTTTTCAGAAGCCTTTTGGAGTTACTGTACTACTACCTGGAGAGCATAAGAACTGCATGGGGAAAGAAACTGATCAATGAAATGCAGTGTTATATAGCTTTTGAAAATCAGGTTTGTTTCCAGAAGAAAGGGGAAAAGAACAGGGTGAGAGGGGAAAGGCACACACACTGCACACCCGGCAAAATGGTTATGACACAGTAACATGCTGACCAGTGTTGCTATATTTATACTTAACTTGTAAGCAAACAAACATTCACTAACACAAATTTCAGTGGCTGATGCTCACAAAAATCTGGAACAACTGAAATGAAAACTTTTGGGAAAGGCAAGGATAACATTTAGTATTATCCATGCATCAGAACTTCTGGCTATGTAAAAAGATTTCACCATGCAAACAGTTCTGCCTTCAAAAGGAAGAAAAGATATAAAGAACATTCATGGGAACACCACAGTTCTCACAGGAATTAAGCATTTCACAAGATGCAATCCATCTGAAAACTGTGCAGAGACATTTTGAACTTTGTAAATTTAGAGAGATCTACCCACTAGAACACGATAAGTTCTTTCCTAAAAATGCAAGATAATATTTAGGTTCACTTTGTGTATGATGGCTGTTCCCATGCAAATCTTCACCATACTGTTTACACAAGTTCTGTCATACACTTTCATACGTACATACCTCTATCAATTCATCTCTCTGTCGAAGGCCCTCTTTGAGTTCATCCAGCTTATGCTGCAGAACACTGCACGTGTGTTTCTGTCTTTCCAATTCCTGTATCAATATAGTTTAAATTTTAGAAAAATCAGTAATAACAGTATCTAAGAAATTACTGCAACAATTGGAGAAATTCTACAGAGTAGCTAAAAAAAAAAATATCACAGAATCAGATTTTTAGGTAAGTTCTCCGGATGCTTACTATATAGAAGATTTTATTTAATAAAATGTTGAGTAGAAAGATGCCATAAAGGCTTAAGCACAGTATTAACAAGAAAACTCAGATACTGAATTTATCTGAATATTGCTGGAAGAATAATATTGTCATAGATCTTCCCTTTTTAAGAAAGTGGGGCTGAACATGTCCTATTCGATTTAAATTCGTATTTTATCTTCAGTCAGTGTATTACACTAATGTGCTTTTTTTTTTCCCTGGTGGTGGGGGTGTTAGTGGTGATTTAGTTTCTCTTATAAACCAACACAATACTCAAAACATCTCAGGCCACTGAGACAGACTTTTCTACTAATCCAGAAGTTTTCAACTATTCATGCTAAGTAGTCCAAGGTTTCTATGGGTTACATTTACAATTAGAAAAAGTCTTAAAAATCAGTACCTTTGACTTCTCTTCATTCTCCCTATAGAACTCTGCTATCTGTTCTTCTTTCTCCTCAATGACATCTTTCAGGGTATCCACTTGGTAAACCAAGTTGTTTTTCTCATTGTCTAGTTGAGCATTGGAAACCATAGCTTTCTTGTACTTCTCTTCAACTTCAGCTAGCGAATCCTACACACAGTAGAAAGGCTTACATTAATCACATTTTTTTATGCATTGTTATATTGTTAAAATATCACCACAACGCTGAAGGGCGCTGTTATACACTAGAATTCTGACACCATTTTTGTTTCCGAATTGTATTTGTGTCTTCCCTTTAGCGACACCAAGTCACAGCTCAGTTTCCATTATTCAGGTTAAGTCATACACAGCAATGAAAAACCATCCTTCCACAAGTATGAAACCTACAAGATAATATTCCACTTGAATTTTGTTACTCTGCCACCTTCACAACTTAACTCACAGGGGTAAAGTAGCAATATCACAGCCTTATTGTATTTTCAACGCATGCATGAGGAAACACTCCAGAATGAGGCAACAAATTTGACAGAGAAGTCAGACAATGAAATGACTCTAAGAGTAGCTTTAACTTAATGCTCATTAAAGTAGTGCTGTATTACCTCAGATTCAAAGTTTTAAGGTAGTCACACTTTTTCAGTAATAATGATTCCCTGCTTAAGCAGACATTTTGTCTTTCTATTTCTTACTAAGACTTTTTTTACCATAAGGCATGTAAAGACTCACGTGTTTGACTCTCTACTTGAAGGTGCACATATGCCTTGCTTTATACTGTCTTACACAATTCTGACAGTTACCAAAATGATTTATCCTATTATTCTTTTCTCAGTACTGTAACAAATGTTGACTATTCATATACTAGAACAACTATCACTCCAGGCACTTTTAAACATGCAGTGATTTCGATCTGCTTTGTTACAAAAAATGAGTTGCACAGAGTCCTAATTTTAGAATTGAAAAAGAACTATTATGCCATTCCCTCTCCAAAGTACATTTGTGCCCTCCTACAAATCCCCTAGTATTTCAAGTAATCTGTTCTTTGAAGGCCTAAGTAGCTTAACCTCAATTTTTCATTATTTGTATTATGACAGTAGAAGTACTAGAACAGGAAGGGCCCCAGGTTTGGGTTTTCCAGAAAACAGAACAGTAGGACTAAGGGCTAAGATATTAGGGGAGAAGGTGGCAACAATCTCAGTTTCCTTAGAAAAAGCTGAAGAGTGCCGTCTGTGATACAGTAAAATCACGCGACCTTCTTTGTTTCTGCTCTTTATAGATATCAAGTCACATTATAAGAAATCCAAAAAAGCCCAATCCTCAAACACTAGTCCATGTTCTAAATCTTCATTTTGAGAAAGCTGTCCTTCAAGTACATATATTACCTTTTATAATTTTTATCATAATCATATGTATTTATACCTCTCTGTTCCATTCACTGAATTCTGGAGTTTTGTGTTGGAGAAATACAGTATTTTAGAAACCCCAGAGAAAATAACTTAAGACATAGCCTGATAGACTACAGATCAGAAAAGACAAGACAGTATAAGTAGAGAAAATAAGAAGTGCCATTATCATCTGGAAAGCAGTAAATAGCCAACAGCAAAGACTGAAGATAGAGAGAACAACATAATGAAAAATAAAGAATAATGTGCATTCAGGTAACTCTTCAAATTAAAACCACAGAAAAGATTTTTTTGTGATGGTGTAAACATGACAAATCTTGTAAAGACTGGTAAAACAAAACACCAGAGACAGCAAAACTTCTGAAGGCTTTCAAAGAATAATTCAATTTAGAGGAAAACATGAAAATACTAGGATTAAAATGAGTCCTTTTATGAAGAGATACAAAATGTAACAAAAAGTACAACTAGGAAAAAAATTCCAGTTTTATCATTTCTGTGAGCGTGGTGAGTAGAGTCATGCAGTAATTCAGGTTGGCAAAGATCTCTGGATGCCATCTGTCCAATCTCCTAATTAAACAGGGGCAAACAAGATCAAGCTCCTCACAGCTCATCTCCAGGGATGTAGACTGCAGAACCTGCACCAGTGTTTGACTGCCTTCCTTGTGAAAAGTCTTTTTCTTGAGGTCTAACAGGAATTTCTGCCCTTACAATGCAACTTATGTCTGTTGCATCCTGCCCTGTCACTGTGCACCTTTGAAAGGAGTCTGCCCTATATTTTCTACAGCCTCCTATCAGGCAGTTGGGAACAGCAATGCTGTTGCTGCCCTCCCCCAAGACTTATCAAATCCAGTTGTCTCAACCCCTTATTTTATGCCATGTCCTCCACAATTCTAGCCTCAAAGAGAGACCAGATTGGGGTTTAAAAGACTGAATTAAAATGTCATTAATCAACAAGTTAACAGGGGAGAAATATGCAGTCATCAAAGTGGAATAAATTGATTTGGGACAGAAGAGTGAGAATTGCTTCCAAGAAAGAAACCAAACTATGCCTAAAAGTCTCCAACTGGTTAAGAAAACTGGAACATTGCTAAGAGTTCTTTGGAACTGTTCCTTGTTTCCAGTAAAGTATTCCACATGTCCCCCATAGTTCAAGAATTCCATGTACTTTCACTTATCTTCTAGTTTGGCGGGAAGTAATATAGATCTGGAAGAATTTACGAAGCACTTGAAAGAGGCCGTGGGATGCCTAAGGATGAAGTAGTGGGAACATGCTGGAATGAAAATGGATAATAAGGCTCTGCACACAACCGAAAGCTATGAAGAAATGCCACCCACAGTTCTTCAGTAATGGCAAAGGGCTATGCAAATTAGCCTGCTTGGCTAGAACAAGATGATTAAACCCAGAAGACATCAAGAGAACGTTCTGTTAACTGCATAAGCAAAATTTTGAGAAAACAAAAAGGATCCCTTTCTAGTTGATGCAAGGAACATAGAAACAATCAACAAAACTGAATCAAACTGAGACATGAAAAGATTTGAAGGCCTAGTTAAATCAGAACTATCCACATTAAAGTTATTCTACTGACACTAGATTTTTAGTCTAGTTAAGACCACAGCTCGTGGCGTGAGGAATGGTCAACCAGAGACAGGAAGGTGGTGTGATTACAAATAGCTGTTACTCAGCCACTGAAAAAAAATAACACTTAAAAGTAATGTAAAAGCAGGTGCCCTACTAACTCTTGTAATGTACACAAGACAAATCGGCTAAAGCAGAGGTTGAAAAAAAGGCAGTATCTTCCTAATTAGGAAGAAAGATTCCCAAAAGAATCTCTATGGAAGGCAAATTAACTTAGAATCATATTATTCAGTATTTACAATAGCATAAAATACAATTCAATTTTGTAAGCCAAGCCCAGATCAAGATCTCACTATTGCACAACTGTGATCTTCGGTAAGTGTAATGGATTATAATCAATAACAGCTCATTACTAATGATTCAGAGCAGTCGTCATGAGATGCTGTCAAACATGCAAAAGTTTACGAGATCTATTCTGAAAATATGAAGCAATCTCATGTTTTATTCAAATTTTGTACAATCAGAGCTATCTCTAATAATCTTGTAATCTACTGCTCTTTGAAGTCCTTTTAATATTCATTTGGCAGTGTGATTAAAACACGATGTATTTCATCTGAGCCTATGGCTATCAAATTCAAGTTATTTATTCTTGAAAGAGGAAATAATTTTTGCTACAAAGAACAGCTCAAATTACACATGTTCTCTTTACTATGCAATCTAGTATGTTGTTTAATCAATGAAATTCAAGGAAGCTGTTACACACATCGCTGTTACAGTGCTCTAATACGAGCAGCATTCACTAAATTCAGTCTCTATCTGGATATAAAACATATGGAAAGATCCCTACTTTTACATGGAGCCATTGACAATTAGATAAGAGAACAAATCTTGAAAAAAATCGAAAGCTACATTATTTGCTGTATTCAGTTTCCCTTCAATACAGAAGACAGGAAAATAATCATACTTTAACTGCAAACTGTTAACACCAACCTTCATAGATAATGGGAATATAAACCAAAAGCATAGAAAACCCATACATCTTTCTTAATGGCAAAGGATTAAACCAAATCACCCTCTCCTGCCAGCAGTATGCCTGTCAAAAGTCATTTCAGCACATCTTTCACAATTATTACTTCAGTTTTGCTTTGTAAGATGTAGTATTTGCTGAAGCTTGGAAGGCTAATGCTTAAGTTCTTTGTCATAACTATAGCTCATTTCTTTCCTTCCCATTCAATACATGGTAATTATTTTGAATATCCATTTATTTGCTAATAAAACTCTAAAAAATATAAACTGAACTGCTCATTATGTCCCCAGAAAACACCTGGTAAAAAAACAGAAGTTTAACAGTATTTTAACAAACCAAATAACGAACATATACACTCTGTCATGTACATTTAAATCATGCCTTAATTGTCTTGCATGACAAATTTAAGCTGATGCCCTCTATGCACTAAAAGTTAGTTACATGCTTTGAAGAAGAAATTCAAAAACTTATTAGTAAAGCCTTATGTAGTTAGTGGAACCAGTGATATCTCCATTACCCCAAAATACCCATACAGAGTGCATGCTTGGGAAGAGCCCTGATACCTTTAGTTCTTTAAGTCCCTGCATGTATCTCCCTTCTACATCGTGTATCTGGTCCTTAAGATCATAGATATCCTGCAGGACATAGGAATGAACCATTGCATGAGAAGTATGGGGAAATAATTTATAGTCGAAAAAAAGCATTAAAAGGTGCACATGCATTTCTCTCAATTGCCAAAGCCTGCAATAATTCACAGAAATTATAATGAATTCAAAACAATGTGATGGAAAGATTTGGTTTATATCCCTGAATCCAAGCCATCTCAAATAAGACAGAACTGTTTCAAAATTTGACATGAAGTTTAACTGTAATTTAAGCTAAAGTGTTAGCACCATAAATATTTATGAACACAACAAATTACCAAGATAAATTTTCTGTGATTGAAAATTACATCCTTGTAACTTTTTCTTACTATTAAGAAACCAGAAGTTCTGTAACAAAGAAAAATTCCTCCAAACCATAAATACAATTTTAAACTATCTCCAAATTCTCTGAAAATGTAGTTTACCCGTAATTCACTGAGAGATGCATCAGGATCCACCCAACTGCTCGTGTCTCCACTTCCTCTCCTAGATGAGTTGCCACTCAGAGGAGTTGCACTTACTGAATTGCGAGATGATGGCTTAAAAAGGGAAAAAACAGGAATCATCCCGTCATTTTGGTATTTGTGACCTTAATGAAATCCTTCACAGTCATAGAATACTTTTCTCTCTTCTTTTTACCATTTCTTAACATTAGCCTACAGACAATATTTTCCCACTGGTTATTTTCCAGCACTTATTGGTGAATTGTTGGTTTCTCTTTGATCAGTTATCGTAACATTACAGTTTTGAGTCATCTGTACAGAAGGATTTCATAAGGAGGCTGCTAGTGCTGAAAACTGTAGGAGTTGAGAATATTTCTAAAAATTCTGATTTCTGCCACCTTGGATTCAGAAGGAAGTCTCCAGTGGAATCTAGCACATGAATTTTTATAGCCCTAGCCTCTTAAAATTCAACCTTTCTTGTTAAGTGTTTCTCACACAGAAAATGAATTCTGTAAGAAACTCATCCTTGCTAAAAGAATAAAGTATATAAAAAAAATCAACTAAAGAATAAAATTATTTCTTTGGGAAAGAAAAGATATAAAGCATTAATTTTGGAGACAAAAACTATGTCTAAAGCCACCTCTTTGCAAGCTCTTAAAACCAAACAGCATTTATACTTTTGGAACTATTGGAATACTTGTAAATTTGTAGATCAACACTGACTTTCAATAATTTTTGCATTAAAAACTCTTACCCTTGAAAAGATTTCTGAGTGGGACTTTTCATTCTTTTCTTCCAGCTGAAAGAGAAATGGGAAAGTGATCACAAAACACATTTTGCAATTAGGGACTACTGATTCACCATCTTCTTTTCAAAGATACTGAGTGAGCACAGATCAAGACAGGAAAAAAAAACCCATCAGCCTAAAAACTGAAGAATAAATCAATGCTTGTAAAGAAAAAGCTAGAAACTTTTTTTAACCTTAAGACATTCATTACCAATACTGAAGTACTGAGCAACAAAACATGTTTCGCTATTTTAATTTTCAATCAGGTAGTGACCACAACACTTGGTAGCATAACAAACACAAAGCTTCATGCAAGTGCATTTCAGTGTGAACATCCGAGTTATTAGAAAACATACTTGTCCCTTCAATCTCTTTGGTGAAACCTGCAATTACATCAGAACAAAACTAATTCAGGTAAAAGCTCATAACTGAAGTGTACTCATGAATAGTAACCTACAAAATAAGGTAAATACATATTCTATTTATTGAAACCTAAGCAAAAGAACTACCACACTGCCGCCTCCTTTAGAAAACACAGAGTGGAAAATCATATTGCAGATTTCCATATTTTCTACATTTCCATAAATAAAACTATGTAGAATTAAATTAAGACCTTAATATGTAGCCATATTTTTAAGAAACAATATATATTGAGTATGGTATCTCAAACATTTTGCTTCTCTAAGAACACTTGTTTTTCTCCCAGCCCAGAGAAGGAGATTTGGAAGTCTGCTACAGTTACAGGAGAAACAAGTGTTACTTTAGGAGATCTTTCCTTTTCCTTCTATTGTGGTTTCTGTAGAAGTAACATTGTATTTCCATGGCAAATTCACCATCTCCAATGATGTACTGAAACTGTAAATTGCAAATACATGTCACCACTGTAATGATAAAATGATGTGAGGAACACAACTGATTTGAAGTATCAGCTTAGAATAACTTACGGATATAAACTTTGAATCTAATAATACATAATGGTGATGATAATAGAAGCAACTGAGAAGGTAGCCTCAGCCTCCACATTTTCTTTCAACAAAGCATTAATCTCAGAAAAACAGGTTTGTTGTAAATGCAGATTCACAGAAACAGTGATTATAGGGGTACTCTAGCAGTCTCTTAGGCTCTTACTCAATGAAACAATTGCAGACTGCTGGATCACCATGTGGCATCAGCATCCCCCTTTGCCCATCTAAATAAGCCCCATTCTCAACCTTTCCTCCTACTGCGTATGTTAACCCTGTTTCTTTAAAGACATGCCTAAGAACAGAAAATTCCCTGGTTTTTCCACTATTAAAACACACCAAGTAACAAGAATTTCTAGAACATATAGCAGCAACAGGGAAGGCAGCTAGGTCTAGTGTAAAACCTAAAGTTCATATTAAAGAGATTTACAAGAAAACCATCATTATAAATAACATGCTCTGTTGACTTGTGATTTGGTACAAGAGCATAGCCAGCAACGAGTGCTCCATTAATGACCCTGACAAAATCTCATCTTGGATGAATGAATACTAAAATGAACTAACAAGGGAACAGTTGTAAGTACTTGTTTTTGTCACTAAACCAAGCAGCAGTATTCCAAAAACACATGAAACACTAGACATTGTTAGTTTCTGTAAGAAACCCCCAACATTTTACAGTGAAGAGATGATTAAACTTACCACACACAAAAAACATGAAGTGTTAATATGTTTCACATGCTTCCAGCAACAGGCAAAATCCCCTTTCAGATAAAGCAGCATGCTTTCTAAAAATTCAGATTTCAGACACTTCTATATGACAAAACCTGCCCCATCTCCTCAACAAACTTATCTGCCATTAAGTAACTCTGAATGCTTTTGCAGTATTTACTCTTTCAGAGCACTAAAAGAAAATCCATAGTATTCATCACAGTATAACAACAAGTGTTACACTCACACTATTCAAACCTTGGACATCATCTGCATCGGAAACAATGCTTCCCCTGCGGTTGGAACGACTGAAATAGTCAGCAGCAGTTTCACTTTGATCAGAAAAATCAGAGGACTTCAAAAGATAAGAAGGGTGAAAGAACTGAAGATGGTATCACAAAATGAACAAATGTTTTTAAAAAAAAACCCCAAACAGGAAATCCAAACTTAAATCTCCATTAGTGCAGTTTAGTCTTGCTTTTCTAAAAGTTGTAAAATCTTACTTTCCTAGATTTCTGCTATTTTAAATGTGTCTACATGAATAAAATACGTACTATGCTGATGACTTCTTTAGTCAGCATATGAATTGTTTTTATACACTCACTTCACATGCTTAATAATCTTATAGTTTACAGTATCTAAGACTAAAAGGAACTAACATCTATTGCAAATTCATGCCTTCATTTGGAGCAATATAAAAAAAATACAGAGACACCAAAGGGTTGAACACTATTACAGTGCCAAATACAAGCTATAAAAATTACCTGTAAAAAAATGTTTATAAGTCGCAAAAACAGATCAGATAATCAGAAGCTGATACATAAAAGTTAGTATTTTTCTCTACAAATGTCTTCTCTTCAAATCAACACAATCCTAACATTACTAATTATGAGTATGATCTGGGCTTCCTCTCACTGACCATTTTGAGGCCTTACATTAGAAGACAAGCTTATGCCCCAAAGCTGTATGTCAGACAGGCACATAAAAGGAAAGGAAAAAACGCTAATACTACACTAAAAAGAGGCGAAATATATCAAACTTACATACACATACTGAGATCTGATATATCTATATAAGGTTAAAGTATAAAGAAATTAATCGTAGTATAAAGAGAAACTAAGGAGAAAAGTACTATTTTCACTGTTCAAGAGACCTCAGAGATGGACGTAATACCTCTTATGTTTCAGAACTTCATAAAGCAACAGCAAAATTCCCTTTCCTACACTCTCAAAAATTCATCCTGACATCTGTTATAGCTAAAAGCACCCAGTTTCTGACAAATCTGTTCTGATTTGTTTAGTCTGCAGACCACTGTTAGGAATATGTGAAAAGTGAAAAAAGGACCCAACATTTCAATTAAACCCATACCAGAACACTTTTTTGTGTAACATGACAAATGGGCAGCTGTACCAATGAAACTAAGACAGTTGTTTTGCAGCAGAAACAGAGCAGAACTATTTAAAAATCACTTTGCAGCAAGAAAAGCCATCTTTAGAATGACACTTTTAACACAATATAGATACAGGAACACATTTCTCTTGGTTTTGAATGCTGGTCCCCATAAAAATGAGCCCATTACTTCTTACTGGATCATATAACAAAGTTTGCAGTAGCCCTCTCCCCCCAAAACATGTGTTGTAGTAACAGTTTCATGTGCCTGCCAGAACTATGACATAAGGTGGTAACCCCAAGAATGTCCTGTACTCCGGTTTCCAACTGCTTCCAATTATATACATTAGAGATATTTAAGAGATGTTAAGAAAACCAAATTCCTTGTTGCTTCTACACTTTACTGTCCTGCTGCTAAAACTTTACATCTTGCTAAAAAAGGCATCTCTAACAAATTACTTTTTTTTTGATGCAGAATTGAAAAATCAGATCTATGTGTTGGTCAGTAAAATGAACCCTGGTATAAATACTCATAATCATTGTTCATTAGTAAAGCATTCAGCAAACCATGCAAGAGGAATGCTCACCACAGGACTACTTCGAACAGAGCTTGCTCTTGAGGAATAACTGTATTCAGATGGCTAAAGAGAAGTGATGAACACATTTTTCATTTTCATAGATTTTTGTCTCCAGAAAACAAAGATAATGAAAGAAACAACCAAAAGCCTACTACACTTACAGTGCGAGAACTATATGAGCTATGTAATCCATCACCACTCAATGATGCCTGAGAAAAAAGGAATGAAATGCTCTTTACAGTCTCAGAAATGATTATGCCACACTCATACGCTGTAATGCATTCCCTTATGAAAGGACCATTTTTTTTTACATTTCCAGCAGTATTTCCTCCTACTGTCAGGGATGTCTATTTCCAAATACAAATCTAAGAATTTCCTTGAAAAATACCCACAGAGTTAAAAAAGAAATAAATATAACCCCCAAACCTTTATTTTCAGAATAAAATTACATCAATCGCTTAAATTTCAATTTGTTTTTCACTGTTCTGAAGTCTTTAGAAGTTTTAATCCATCCTGGAAATTGAAGTTATATTGTACACTTATCAGTTTTGCTTTGAGCTCAGCCATGTAGCTTTTCCTGAATGACAACATTTCAAGGTAAAAGGCTGAAATCTATTTATGCATTGAATAATAAAAGCAGCTCTGGGAAATATAATAATAACAAAATAGTCTCAGGCTGCTTTTCTTCTACCAATGAAGAGAGGTGTAGTAGAATTCGTATGTGGAATTATATGCATATCAGAATTATACGTAATAGCAGTCATTACGGTCTTGTTCTCTCAGTCTATCTTCTAATGTTTCTCAAGAATATGCACAAAGGTGAAAGAGTAAATTATCTGCTTGCAATTCAAGCACAGTACAAGACCCCAGTAGCTGCATAAAAAAACCTACATTAAGAATACCTGACTATTTTCTGTACAGGTTTATCATGTCACTAGATGGCAGTGTCAGTTGAATTTGAACCGTTGTAGCAGCAAGAGCCATGAGGTTTCAGGCATGCATGTCACTTTTTGAAGACACCTTTTTGTAGAGCAACCTTAGCCATTCTTACAGCATTTTTATCTACTTTTTGTTTTACAAAGATGCAGATTATGTTTTCATCCTATTACATTACGATTATTCATTTAAATAAGGCATCTTATTTGAAAGTATCTAAAGTGTATTTTACCACAAATTTCTGTAATCTCCTGACAATATTTTTTCCTGTGCAAATGCTTTACTTCTTTAAATAGCTTTTTAGTATTATACATGCAGCTGTTAATTAGTATGCTCGGATTAACTTGTTCTAACCCAGTATTCTTCAACATCATTGTTGTATTCATAACCTTTATGCTTCTCTGTCAGTAAACCAGCAACTACTAAAATGCTTTGAAGAGGCAATTTAACAATGTTAAAAACACTAAACCGAATAACTCCACAAAACGACACACACAAGCTGCAGCTTCAACAAGGAGAAAAAGCACACGTAATACTGTCAAGCCTCATGGCTATACAATACAAATTTAAGGCAACCATGCAAATGGTGCTTACGAACCAAACTGATACTTCTTATCAAACCAGTGTTTACAGAAGGAGACACCTATGAAGAGAAGTGTAATTTTATACTTCTGTGGGCCAAACATCTAAAGATAAATATGATTATTTTGCATCATACTAACCCTGTAACTCCTAGTTGTTGCGACTGGATCACTGCATAGAGAAGACGACTGTAGTGTGAAAGAAAAAGTCAGAAACCTTTTCTGTGTACATTAACATTGTTTTAATATATTGCTCTATATTCCCTGAAAGTTCTAAAGAAAATACTAAATTTTACATCTATTAGAGACATGCTTGGACAAACACTCCAAGAAAACCCATTATCTTTGAGATCATATTTTCAAACATTAAAGTAATAGGGTATTTTTATCAGATTTATAGAAGAGAATGACAGAAAATTAAGTAGTTTTCAAAAGACACATCGATTTCCTCTAGTTGCTTATTTAAACCTGACCACAACAGGAGGTGCAGGTACTGAAAGATAGCACCCATCTCAGAACAGATCATGGACTTAAGTATACGACTACAAAACAAACTAGTACATTGATGCTAAACTTTTAACACTTTCTGTTGCTGTTTTAAAAAATAGGACTTAGAAAAAGCAAGTGTCACAGCTGCTATGTTTTTTCTTTATATCATGCAATCAGGAAACAATTAATTTGAAATTTAAAACCCTATAGAGGCAGAACAGAGTAACTTGCATGTTATCCATTCATTTTGTAAAAGGCAACCCCTAGAAGCAAGAAAAATAATTGTAACTACCAGCTGTAATCATCTGCAGTGTTACAGAAGGAGAGAAAAGTCTGCTTCATATAGCATAAGCAAACCTAAGTATATGTATTTTTATATGCATTAAAAAATTAATATAAGAAGAGGAGACAGACCCGAGTATGGTAGGAAGGAACTGGTTTACTATATCTAAGGCTGCTATAATTTCTTTGATCGTAGTAAATTCCACTCTGTGAGGGGAGGAAAAGAAAGAGAAAACAAAGGTTGCATCTGTAGATATTGTAAATAAAACTCCTACCTTAACATTGCTCAATGTTCCCAAGCTTAGAAATGGTACAGAACGCTGTAAAAATGTTCCCTATGGTTGACCCTGGAACCATATAACCTTCTGAAGCAAATAAAGTGTAAAAACTCCCCAAACCACTTAGGTACTCTGTATATCAGCATTACCTGTATTTTTAATACCATGCCCAACCGAAAATAGTAAACATCTCTGGGTTTTTTCTCCCTAATGAGAAAGCCCCAAAATGTTTATCTAAACCCTGACAAGTGTAGCATGAAATACTTGAAAAACATTTGCCAAACCCTGCTAATAATTTGATCTTTTTTTTCCATTAGACAGCATAGTGAATCAGAGCATTTTTGGAGAGAGAATGTCAAATTCCTAATTTAATGTAATTTAACAAAGGGAGAATGTTTGTGTTATCAGCATTAATCTGTACCCTACCACTGCTCCAAGCATGCATGAAAGCCTAGCAATCATACTCTGGCTGATTTCTGTTGGGTTTTGACATTTCCTACACAATCTGCATATAAGCATATGCATATGTGAGGAAAAAAAATAATATATATGTACACATATAAAGCAGGAGGAAAAAAACAAAACAAAACAAAAAGAGTTGAAGATAAGGCAAAAAGTAGCGCTTTCAGAATGCAGTGCTTTGTATCGCAGTAGGCCACAGGAGGCAGAAACAGCCATATGACTCATTTAAAGAGCCGAGGGAACAGGAAAATAGCACCTCAAAAGCGCACTGAGAAATGTTGTAATACAAATAATTATAAGGAAATACAAAAATCATTTCAGCCTTGTCTCAACACAGACACCTACTGCTGCTCCAATTTCCCCAACCTGACACAACTGCTAATCCATCAGTGCCAAAACCCCCAGAAAAATTAAATTCAAAATATGCATTAATTATGTTACACACTGAACTTTCTAGAATAGTTTTTAGAAGATCACAATCACTCATGTGCCTCTCTCAAGAGTTTACTGGGTTAACATCAAGGTTTATGGTAAATTCAATCCATTTTGTACCTACATTTAAAATATCTCTGTTTGATAGGGGACAAAGTGTAAATAATAGAACACGTGTCTCTATGCTGACAGAACAAAATTTAATCCAGAGAAGTGCACTTTTAGGTAGTTCCAAAAGCCTTCCCCAGGCCTCCAGGAGAACATGACTTCTATCCAGCTGATTCCATTCATGGTATTCCACTGCCATGAAGAGTTTCAAACACTCAACTTCAGGGCAGAATTTGGTCAATACTAGAGGTTTTCTTTCCTGAACTCATTTATGCATATGTTAGCTAGCTAATAAATTTACCCATAACTGTATCAGCATGTAACTCTACACAATACATTTATAATAAACATTATAGTAGAAAACTAACCAATAAATCCCTATGCGAGTGACCAGCTTTCTTCTTTGAACTGTGAGATTCACTGTAAGCATAACTCTAAGAATAAAGTTTAGAAAATTAATACCACTATATAACACTATTAATTTTAAAATATAAAGATGTCAAACATGAGGATTTAAGATTTTTATCGCCTACAATGGAAAAAATCCCAGAAAATTCTAACTACAGGATTAGAATAATAAGCCATACTTCTATTGCTATGTAAAAAGCAACTGGTAAGTGCAACTATAGCCAACTTTATCTCTGATTAACACAGACTTGGCTTAAGGCAGTGGTCACATTTCACAGAAAATGTAAAACCAATAAACAAACCAAAAAAGCTTAACATGACAGATTATTTTAAGCACTATATTGTGCTTGCTTATCTGTAGCGAATTCAGATAACACTGCTGTTTAAATTCAGCTTTTTAAACTGCTTACCATGTCCCTTTTAGTGGTGCTCATCTTCGCTTAAGACAACACACACATCTTACTGGGCATGCCAATAAGAGTGTGATGCATTCTACTATCATTTCATAACTATACAGATTGTTTTTTAAAGTAAAGGTATACAAACCACCTGCTTTTTCTCAAGACTGAAACAACTTTCTGTTAGATTAAGTTAAAGTTTCTACATGGAAATAAAGAATACAAATACATGCATACGCACACTTTCAATATATTCTCCAGTCTAACCTGTACAAGTCGCTTCACTACAAAGTTTAGAAATCACAAGTACGAAAGAGTGCTTACTGTGAGACAGCTGTCTGTAATATGTCACTTCATTAGATTTTCTCCCGAAGTAGTTTATACATGCATTCTATGGGAAGTGTTAGAAACATACTGCTATTCTAGGTCTGAAAGTGTGATAGTATAAATGTATGTACATCTTCAAAACAGTAACTCCAAGAAGCTAGTTAGTGTCGTTACACCTTCAAAACAAAGCACAAAAGCAGTCTTCACTCAAAGACATACAAAGTGTCAACATACAGGGGCCGAGTATCTTGCAGATCTATCCTTAGCACTGTCACACTGAAGTGAAAGAAAATTATATCAAAATTCAAAGTTTAAAAGGAACCAACCAACCAAAACCAAACAAAAATCCCCCAAAACACAGATTTTTTTTGTTTTCCCAAATAATTATTAAAAAGACTTAAACGGAAATTATAAGAACACATTCTACTAATGACAAGAACTTATACATGAATGATTGCCATTTATTCAATCTAAAGGGCATTCTGAGGCTGTAATACTTTAATAAAAGTACAGAACAAAACAGAAATTGAAGGTAGCTTGAGAAAATTACATGATATCCTAACAGCATGCTAGAGCATTACCCAGTGTAATTTGCAACATGAGAACCACTGAGAGGATTACAAGAAAGGTATCTCTTCTTGTCTATTGATACATCTGAAAATTCCTTCTGGAGATCAAGCTAACACCAAAAATTCCCTGATTTCAGACTTTTTTGATTTGTTTTTACATTAATATAGGCCATGTTTAGTTCATATGATTTCATATTGGGTTTGTATTATCTTAATAGTTCCAATATATCCAATATTCATGCTATATTAAGTAATAATTTAATATTATGAATGTAATTTATAGACTATTATAACTTTTTGTGTTACTTAAAGTATTACCACATGGAACCCATAGGTCACTGCAGCAGCTTTAACCAACTTAACAATTTCTTCTTTTATTTAAACAGTTTTAATCTTTATTTTTTACCTACCAATAAGCAACCTTCATATTGAAGAATGGAGATAGAATACGCATTACTCAGATGATTATCATCATCACAATGCTTGACTTATACCTGTAATACCTTTACTTCACTAGTAACAGCTTAACAGTCTACTAACAAATATTTAGGTTGCCTAAACTAGGAATACCACAAAATATACAGAAATACCCATTTCTGAAAAAGTAAACCTTCTGTTTGTATTCCAGTCTTAACTGCAGTAATACCATTGCAACGTAACTGAGAAAAAAGGTCTCTGCCATAACTTTCAGCAGCATCTCTGTACATAGCAAGGTCGATGCAAAATCTGCGCCATTTCACTTTTTACTTCTCTTTTGGGGCCATTAGAAGAGACTGGAGAAACTAATTCCCTTCAAACTTTAAGTTATCTTCAAGACAGAACACTTATCACTTAAAATTTTCTTTGAGCCCTCAAACTTGCAATCACTGTTGGACTACATCAATAATGACTTCAGGTGAAGTTCTCGATGACTGGAAAAAAGGAAATAACACCCATTTTCAAGAAGTGGAAAATAGAAGACCCAGGGAACTACAGACCTGTCAGTCTCACCTCTGTGCCAAGCAGGATCATGGAGCAGATTCTCCTGGAAAGTATGCTAAGGCACATGAAAAACAACGAGGTGGTTGGTGACAGCCAACAAGGAAACATGGCTTCACTAAGGGGAAATCCTGCCTGACCGATTTGGTGGCCTTCTATGATGGGGCTACAGAACTCATGGAAAGGGGCAAAGCTGACGTCATCTACCTGGACTTGTGCAAAGCACACTGTTCCGCATGACATCCCTGTCTCTAAACTGGAGAGACATCAATTTGATAGGTGGACCACTCAGTGGATAAAGAACTGGCTGGA
>JANHGB010024601.1:0-44727 GCA_026283785.1 Coracopsis vasa | reverse complement strand
TAAGGGTGGTGAGGCACTGGAATGGGTTGCCCAGGGAAGTTGTGAATGCTCCATCCCTGGCGGTGTTCAAGGCCAGGATGGACAGAGCCTCGGGTGACATGGTTTAGTGTGAGGTTTCCCTGTCCATAGCATGGGGGCTGGAACTAAATGATCTTAAGGTCCTTTTCAACCCTAACTATTCTATGAAAATCGATACATGTAAAAAAAATATAAATACATATATATAAATATGGCAAGCCCTCTCTCATTACACAAATGTGATTATTTTAATTGACTTACATCAAGGTTATATTGCTCTTCTGCCTGGATCTATTTTCATTCCTGTCTTTGAGAATTTACCATTTCCCCAGTTCAGGGAAGATCAATCTGCAGGCAACCACAATCCCCCTTAAAGGGACACTGTCAAGTACTTTCATACTGATTTTGTGCTTGGTTTTCCACTTATTCTTACTCTTTAAAATGTTCTTTTAAGCAGGAATATGTATTTTTCCCATCTGGTTTGTTTTTTGATTTTTGGTTTTTGCTTTTGTTTTATTTTTTCCTTCTGCTCCTTTCATGGAGCAGTAAGGTACTGTGAGTCTGTATTCCTAAAAAATACTCGTTTACGATCAGTGTCATCACCACTGTTAGCACAGTTCTGGCAACAGTATTTATTAGTTAACTCATGCTCCCTCTGCTGTCTGCCTTGTTGGCTCTGCAGCAGCAGGACAAAAACGTGTCATGCACAAAGAGCAGCTATCTTTTGTTAAGAAAAAGTCCTGACAAGCAGTGGTGGATTTAGAAGAAGAAAAAATAATCTGGAACTTGGAAGGCATAACCAGTTTATAATAGTTAGGAAATGGTATATACACGAACTACTTGACAGTATCCCTTTAATTTTTCATATTATATAACCGCGAAATTATGTGGCACTTACGGAACAGACCTACCAGGCCACTTAATCCATTCTACAGACACAGCAAGATTGCTGTTTATAACATACTTCCCAATGATTAGTTCATCTGCTTTCAGACATCTGTAAGCTTCTTTCCCCTAGGAAACTATTTCATAGCTCTGCAAGATCTGCTTATGGTACTAGACAGCGTAACATCATGTCATTTTATTACAGTACTGTAACATGTCACAGTAATATAATGGAATGACAAAATGTAGCCCACAAAACAAATCCACTGTTATAGTTAAGCAGACGCAAGTAGCAGTGTGGACAAGAGCTAGCAGCTTGCCATGTATGTCAGCTAAATGAGAAGCATCTTTGCAAGACATCCAGAAAGGAGCGCCTTGCTATTCTGCTCTTTTGACTTTTAATGATTGGTATTTGTTATCTGCACACTGTAGGCACTCTTGGAACTCAGGTGTCTGTCTTCTCTCCAGAAGAAAATAAACTTAATTATTTGAAAAGAGATAAATAAGTGAATTCAGAGGATACCAGCATCAACACCCCAGGCATGCCAGTTTCTACAGCGCATGGTATTGGTGAGAAGGTTTTCAAGGGCATCATCTACCTGCACACCCATACATGAGACTACTATAATTTTGCCTTCCAAGAATAAGGGGAGTAAAATATAGTGCTGATTTTGTTGTTTCCTGAAGGTCATTAATATTGCTGAGCTTTTGATGATTTTTAACAACCATCCTCTGTTGAAAGCGTAACTGTGATGCTGTTCACTGCACTACTGTGTAACATTCTCAATAACTGCTCTACTCGGCACAGAAAAGTCTCCAGTCAGTTTGGACTAATCAGGCCCAACAAAATGTTTGGAATCTTAAAGCAGAAGCCTCAAAGACTGCAAAACTGTGATTTAAGTGGCCTTCCAGCTCTGATTGTGATCAGCTTCTTAACGTGATCAGGCACTTAAGCTGTTTACTTTTAAATTCTCCAGATCCTTCTTTGTATGGTCATAATTGTTTTGGTAAGGAAGAACAAGAACAGTTCAGTACTGATCATATAACTAAGCCCAGTTGATTTAAAGCAGAAGCATTTGTCGATGTCTCTTTCAGAGAACTACCTGGTAAACAAAATCACTGACTGCATAGAATATCTCTGAAAACCTAACCAGATGCTACCTAGTTTATTTTAAAACTTAGCAGATCTAAGTGATAATGATAACCTCTTTACATAATAACTTGTATTTGGCCATCAAAATGGATTTAGATACTTAATTTCTAGTTGTCCAGTCAGATACCTTTGTGGCAAATGGGTAATGCTCAGTTCAATAATTACAAGACTAAGGGGTTTAAATCTATATCTGTATCTTCTATGAGTTTTCTTACACCAGACTATAAATTCTAATAAGCAAACACAAATTTGTGTTCTCTTATAATGTTGAGCTTTGTCACCAGCAAGCAGGACATGTATCA
This sequence comes from Coracopsis vasa, assembly GCA_026283785.1. Taxonomy (NCBI): domain Eukaryota; kingdom Metazoa; phylum Chordata; class Aves; order Psittaciformes; family Psittacidae; genus Coracopsis; species Coracopsis vasa. Next base: position 42,369 of record JANHGB010024601.1, on the reverse strand, counting down.
AGAAAGAAGTCTAGGGAATGCCTGATTTCTAAGGCTGGCCCTCATGACAGTATTTTAAGAGTTAGTAGATAAAATAGAGAGTTATTCAGTGAGTAGATCACAGGGTCCTCTTCTTTCCCTCTGCTCTCTCAGTGAGTCTCAAAACAGTCTCTTCACAAGGCCACACCATTTTAGATTCAACAGAAAGGTCTTTCCCTAGGCACAGCAGCAAGAACATAAGACAAACTTTATGATTCTTCCAACATTAAGCTGAAGTGTTTAATTTTAGGTTACATCCCATACTAGATTTGTTTAATCAATGTTTTTATTTAATTTTTTAAACCAAACTTGTGGCCTGGGGCAACTCCACTGCCTTCTGGGAACCATAATAAAACTAATAACTTATTACTATCATATCACATCTCTTAAAAAGCACAACCTTCTATGTCAGCAGGCATATTAAAACATACATAAAGACAGTGTATAAGCACGCTGTGCAGATGTAAAAAAGAAACTTTTTTTCATTGCCACCCACTCCTACTACCTCTTTTTCTTACCATTCCCAGTCCAGGAACCCTGGAAAAGTCATTGACAGCATCATTTAACTGCCTTTCTTACTTAATACCTAATTCAGAACACATACAATTTAACTGCAGATTCATTCCAATAAATACGACAAAATTATTTGTGGAGGTTTTTTTTTTCCCCCAAAGATATACAGATACACAGGATACATTAAATTGTCTTCAAGATCTAAGAAACTTTATTTACTACGTAAGAGTTGTGGGTTTAAATTTTCCTTACGCAAGCTAGAAATATTATTAGTTGAGATGCATTTGATTCCAGAAACTTCTTAACTACACTTTAACCAATAAATTCTGTTGCAAAACTAAATTTAATTTTGAGATATGTCAGAGTTCTATCAAAGCTGTAACCATTTCCCAAATTTCATTCATTTCACATCTCCTGATTGGCAAGAACTGTATTGAAAGTGTTTGGCTTCCGGGAAAATAAAAAATATGGAAGGCATGGTGTAAATTATTGAGTACCTTCTTAAACATATCAGAAATATTTCTTTTGAGCATCTAGAGATATGCAGACTCTTATTCTAGAAATGAATTGTGTACTACCTCCATAAACAAAGGATTGAAATAGTGGAATCAAAATGAATTAATCTGCATGACCTGCCTGACAACAGAGAATTATCACTTCCAACACTTTTCATGATTAACAATCTGCCAAAAATGTTAACAATACTTCCAAGGGCTACCTTCCCTTACTCAAAGGTGCAGTATTAGGGGAAAATTTAATCCTGTTGTAAGCAGGGGAGATGCTTATAATACTAATACTGACTTATCTTTAGTGTCAATCTAGTAAGGGATATTACATACATTCCAGTCTGGAGAAAAGAAATTAAAAAAATGGCTCATCGTTTTCCTAGACCCAAATGCAGAACATGGATTTCCTAAATAACTTACAAAGTACCACAATGAGAGCTTTATAGTGAGATACTACAATGGACAATGCTGAAATGCTATGCGGCATATATTTTGTCACATAAACGTACTTTGGCAGTATGCAAAGAGATGAATTTAAGTACCTAACAATATATATATAAAAGCCATATCTTTTTCATGCACAAAAGTTTTGCAAGTAGAATGAATTTTGGTTTTATAGAAAAAGCAAAATTTGAAATGTGCTGATCTGAAATGTGTAACTAGAATTTTTGTCAAACCACAGTTTTGTAGGCAGGGAAGAGTATGTACCTACTAAACAGCTGTTTCTCATTGTTGCAAATTAATGACCTTTTAAGTCAGCGCAAACCCATGAAAACTCTTTTTTGTCCCCAAAGAGGTGAATTTTCCTAAAATTTCACTGTGATATGCTACCATACATTTATTAACAGAAGTGAAGACACCTTTCTCTACATAAAATTGAAAAATAACCACGAAGAGAAAATATGATGCCTGAGGAAAACTGATATAGTATCTGTCTTGAAAAAGAATATATTAGGCTCATTGTAAACCAATGGTGTTTTAAGAAAACAAAGAAGCTGAGTTTTGCTGTTAACAATCCACCATACTTAATTTTCACTCTCGTCCCTTATAACCATTATGACACCTACCATGCGGCATTTCTATTCACTGAAACAAAACCACTGAAGTAGGACTGGAACTCGGAGAGTAACTTAACTATTCACAGTTAAATATGGCCTCTGCCAGAAACACAACACATTAGCAAAGCGATTACTGGAAGTTTACATTCTGATTTTCCTGGATAAACAAAATTATTCAATTCCCAGGACTGCAAACATTTAAATTACCTCCCTACTGAAAGTCAATGTTTACATTTCTTAAAATACTAGAGCATATCAGCTTCCTGCATGCAATTTTCTCACCCTGAGATCCAGACAGCATACAAGAATATAGCACCAGTTTTTTAATACTGCTTGTAGAAGAAGTGTCTCATACTGCTAAAAGATTCAGCAGGATTGCTTTAATTATGTATTTTTCCTTTCTTTGACTGACAGGCTTATATTCATTAGCTGCTGCTTCTTGCCTTTGTATCTCCATTATTCCCATTTAACTGTGAAATATCTCAAGAGAGAAGTGTTTTTTCAAGTGACTGAAGTCAGCACTTACCTGCTGGATACCATATGTCCAGCCTTGCCTTATACGGTCTCTTGCCCACACATTGTGTGCATTCTCTGCTAGCTTATCTACCATAGCTTCTTGAGAGGGGGTCAGCTTGATAAAACTCAGATCCATGGGAGCAGGCTTATATCCACTCAACAACTGGTAGCTGTCAAAAAAGACAGAACTTGTTATATTAATAAAATTAATTTAAATAAAATTATAAAATAAAATAAATTTAAATTAATAGAAACTGCAAAGGAAAGAAGTGACATATATGTAATTTATCTATATAAATCTGTCTTTGAACATTAATAATAATGCACTGACATACGACTTTGTTTCAAGCTCAACAGGATGAAGTAGCTGGGAATGAAAACTACCCAAATGGTCTGAACTAAAAAAATATTTAAAGTATTAATACTTTCACATATTTAAAGTAGTAGATTAAGATGTGGTTTATCTAAATACTTTACAAACACTATTTAGTTTACCTCTGAGCGCTTCATAATACTTATATAAATTCTATCTCCTACTGAAGCAAGAAAATATATTCTTGCTCATATATAAGGATGTGAGAGACACAGTAGGCCAAATGGCTTACTCATGATCACATATCAATTCCATGTAATAAAATTTGTCCTCATAATATTTCATACCCTAACAATCCTTCAAATTATAGAAGTAAACGTTTGAAATTTAAGCGTGGCTTAGAACTGAGAGACAGAGTCCTCACTAATTTTAGCACTCTTAAGAGCAAAGTGTTCTATGAACAAAGTGTTTTATGAAGTTGTTCCCACCAAATTAATTATAGTAATATCCTACTTGACTTATGACCAAACCTTCCTCGATAAAGGACATAATGCATGTGATGAGGGATGAAGCACATCACAACTTAAAAAATTTACAACAAAAACCTATGACACTATGTGGCACCACCATGGCGGTGGACACTGATGAGGGAAGGTGCAGGGGAAGCGGAGGAGGAAAAGGAAAGCAGGGATGGAGGACAGATATCTAGGGGCTGTACTGAGTGTCTGTGCCCAGGTGCTGGTGGGGAGTGCTGCAGGGCGGCCTCTGTGAGGACAGGCCAGGGCTGCCCTGTGCTGGACACAGCCAGCTCTAAAAGGGACCTGCCACAGGCCAAAGTTGAACCCTTCAACCACACAGGTGGCACTTCTGGGAAAGCATTTTTAAGAAAGGGCAAAATGCTACAAGGGCAGAGGGGAGTGAGGGGAAAAAGATGTGATAAACAGCCTGGCACACAGCAAGGCTGGTGGCAAGGGGAATGGAGGTGTTCCAAGTGCCAGAACTGGTGCTTCCCTGCAGCCCAAGGAAAGACCAGGCTGGAGCTGATGGATGTGCCCAGCATATCCCAGAGTATTTCTCAGCAAGCATACTGACAAAACAAAGAGCTATTTTGGTCATAAAGAAAGGGGTCTGTAGAAAATAAACCACAACATTCTCTCACTGAAATTATATGTGCTGGGTTGCTTAAAGAATTGCTAGTTTAAATAATTTGCATATTTTCTGTACAACTTTGTCATTTTCTTGTATTTTCTTTATTTGGAGTGACAGGCAGAAATCCAGAAAAAGAAACAGTATTTATCCCCATTTATATTCTAAAATATTCAAATACTTTACAAATCTTAATTAATTTTCTTCCAAGATAACTATTCTAAAACCCATTTGAACAAATTATTGATTGAAAACAATAATTGAAAACAAGCAAGTATTTAAGGGGAATTATCATCTATAAACATGAGGTTGGACCTTCCCTCAAAATTATCACATTAAAAAAGAAAGTTTAAAAACAATTCAAGAACATCAGTCCAAAAATCAACCATTCATATAGTTACCAGTTGGCAAATTTCTATTACAGAATTAAGCAAGCAGTTGGCAGTTGTGCTGCTATCTCCCATGCGCCAGCTAACTGTCCTCATGGTTACCTGTCCTCAGGTAGCTGTGAAGTCTCTTCTAGTGAGATGAGTAAAACCAGACAGTAATGAAAACAGTGAATCATACAGAATTAACGCATCTGCCAGGCTGGCAATTACTGTGCTCTTTCCTATCACAGTCCCTTGCACAAGTGTTACATCGTGCATATAAAAGCTATGATAGCCACAGCTACTTGGACAGAAGAGCAGGGTCAAAGAGCAGGGGTTTCTTATTCACAGAGGATGTGTGTACTGTATTTTGGGATGCAAATGAATACTCATCAAGGATAAGTATCAATGGATACTAAGGAAAATAACAAAAGCATATTGTGTCTACAAATTCAGGTTGGAGACTTGTCTTTAGCTGCAGGCCAAAGCTACTACTTGAAACATGTATTTAAAATCCCAGCTCCTCCCTGTTCATCTGCTCATCTGTATCCTACTGTTCTCACATTGCTCAATATCTCTGCTAGCCTCATCTTAATATGTATGTATAAAAGAACTATGTAACAATATTCAATGAATCACAGAAAACCTAAACTTTGTCTACACATCAGAATGTAAACATCTAAAAGAAAAGGTGTGGACGAAGGTTTGTGTAAGTTTGTGAAAATCTCTATGCATACATGCATACCCAAATACCAATAAAACTAGCATTATAAATATTGTTAAAATACAGTTTGCTTAACTCACACTGCCTAGCAAAAAGATGCTTCTGAATTTTAACTTACTTCTTTGGAAGCTTCATTTTTTTCACTTTTTCTTCAGCATGTTCATCAGCAATTCCAACATGGCAGCCTAACGCCAGCAGGGTTCTAGGACACAGAAATCAGAGATAAATTATTGCCAATATTTCTATTTTCAGAGTTGCTGCTGTGTATCTAAACAGCACCATACAACGAATAAGACCTATTGGAATAACAACAGTGTAACATGGAAAGATCAACACCAGCCTTTTTTTATATGTAATAAGCTTTCTGACAGCATTAAGAAAATGACACAAGATGTTCCTAAAAATTTTAATAAAACTATGAGTGGACTACTTCAAAATGGAACTATCACACAGTTTATTTAATCTGTAAGTGGCATCAGTTGAAAGATTCCCTGCCCTTGTAACATTTCTGGCTTATAAATCTTATTCATACTGGTTTATATCAAAATCTTTTTATGTTATTTACTTCAAAGCTGATGCAAACAGAAGAGGCAGGAAATGTTACTTGTTATCCTTAGAAAATGTTCTCTTCTCAAAAAGAAGCTATTATTCAGAGATCTTAAGTGGATTTTGTTAAGACATGACTGGAGAAAGGACTGATAGCAGAATGCATAATAAGGAGGCCAAACTTGCCATCTTAATGCTCGGTGTGGATGTTGCGCATTAATCCTCTTCAGAGAAAAGGATTCAAGCTAGACAAGGTGTGTCATGTACTACGAGACAGACCACAGAGCCCCTGACCCAAGCAGCCTGTTCTGGCCTGACTCTGCAAGATGCAGCTAATTTCAGAAAACAAATCAAAGAATCCTAGAATGGTTTGGGTTGGAAAGGACCTTAAACCTCATCTAGTTCCAACACCTTCCACTAGACCAGGTTGCTCAAAACTCCATCCAACATGGCCTTGAAAAATTTGAGGGATGGGGCATCCCCAACTACTCCTGGCAGCCTGTTCCAGTGCCTCACCACTCTTTTTGTTTACTATGAAAAAAATCATAGTAAAGATTTTTTTTCTAATATCTAATCTGAATCTACCCTCTTTCATCTTAAAACAATTTCCCCTTTGTCCTATCACTACATGCCCTTGTAAGAAGTTCCTCTCCAGATTTCCTACAGGCTCTTTTCAGATACTGGTAGGCTGCCGTAAGGTCTCACCAGAGCCTTCTCTTCTCCAGGCTGACCAAGCCCAACTATTTCAGCCTTTCTTCATAGGAGAGGTGCTCCATCCTTATGGCCCTCCTCTGGACTTGCTCCAACAGGTCCACAGCCTTCTCATTTTGGGGGCCCCAGCAATGGATACAGTTTGGATCTCAGAAGAACAGAATAGAAAGATAGGTAGAATCACTCCCCTAGACCTGCTGGTCACACTTCTTTTGATGCAGCCCAGGACACTGCTGTCTTTCTGGGTCACAAACATACACTACTGGGTCATGTTGAGCTTCTGATTGACCAACACCCCCAAGTCCTTCTGCTCAGGGCTGCTCTCTGCCCAGCCTGTCTCTGTGATTGCCCTGACATGGGTGCAGGACCAACTTGGCCTTGCTGAAATTAATGAGGTTCTCACAGGCCCTCTGGATAGCAGCCTCCAGTTGTCAACTGCATCACACAGCTTAGTGTCACTGGCAGACCTGCTGAGGGTGCACCCAATCCCACTGTCCATGTCACCGACAAAGATGTTAAACAGCACCAGTCCCAATACTGAGTCCTGCAGAAAGCCACTCATCACTGGTTTCCACTTGGACATTGAGCCATTGACTGCAATTCTGAATGGGACCATTCAGGCAATTCCTTGTCCACCAAGTGGTCCATCCATCAACCCCATGTCCCTCCAAGTTTAGAGACAAGGATGTCATGCATGACAGTGTCATATACTCTTCCCTTATCCACCAACACTGTCACCCCATCATATAAGGCCAATAAATTTGTCAGGCGTGATTTGCCCTTAGTGAAGCTACACTCACTGTCACCAATCACCTCCTTATTTTCCATGTGCCTTGGCATAGTTTGCAGGAGGATCTGTTCCATGATCTTGTCAGGCACAGAGGTAAAGCTGACTGGCATGCAGTCACCTGGGTCTCCTTTTTTTCCCTTTTTCAAAAATGAGGGTTATGTTTCACCTTTTCTAGTCAGTGGGAACTTCACTGGACTGCCACAACTTCTTGAGCATGACGGATAGTGGCTTGTCCACTTCATCCACCACTTCCCTCAGGATCCGCGGATCCATCTCATCACATCCCATGGACTTGTGTACCTGCAAATTTCTGACAACACTCTCAAAAGACTCTCTACATAACCTTACAACAGGGTTGATATATTAATCAGGTTTCACATTACTTCAGACCTCTTCCTCCCCTTACACTCACACTACCCAGCAGTATGAATCTCAAGTCTCATTTGTCTCCAGGATTTTATCTGTAACTCATCAATTATTTGTTCCTGCATTTACGTTCAGTATTGGGTTATCAGGTCTCAGCTTCTTTACCCTAGGGGTATTACTAAATTATTGTCACTGAAATGAAGATGCTAGACAAAAGTCAGAGACCACTCTGGAGTCCAATCAGAAGCTTCTCAAAATCTGAGGGTGACATCCCTATCTTTGATTGAAACTGATTATGCAGAATAAATCACAAGTATAAACCTTGGACTCCATTCCCAATTTTCTCAACATGGAAGAAAGCTGGAAAACAAAGGTTTTATTTGTTCTTGTCACTACTTAAAACAGTATTTTCAAGTCTTGCTTTAACTATATTTACTGCTCTTGAACTGACTGAGGGGAAAAAAGAACATAAATATTGCTCTAGCAGTATTTCTCTTGGCAGATGAATCGTATGTTTCAGGAGTTTCTTACAGCATATTTTTAGTGCTAGCTACATGAAATAAAACCTAGAGTTATAGCCTCTGAGCTGTGATTAAAAATTAAGCAGTAAAATCAGATATGAGGAAATCAACATGCAGTGGCCATCTCTATATTATGTGCTAAGAATACTCCATGCAGCTAAATTTCAATTGGCACCAACTATACATGATTCCTATGCAGTTATCACCAGCAGAAGAAAGAGAACGTATCTAACAGTGGAAAGCAGTCCAGAGGAGCTATACCCTGGTAAGTCTAATTTTCTTGCAATGTAAAACAGGAATTTGAACCCTACATTATCTCCACCCAGATGTAGCAAAGTCACATCAGAAAGCCACAGGAGGATAAGAAGGCATACCATACTGGCAGAACCTGAATGACCCTTAGGACGCTTCAAACAAACAAGAAAACTATAAGTGTCTGAATATGGAATATTCACTATTTGAATATTGAATATACGAATATTCATATTCATGAATATTCCACTCCTTGGAATAATGTGGATACTTGTAATTATCACACACAACTGAGTAAATAGGTAGAAACAGGAAAGTCAGTCACAACAGTATGCATCAAAAAACCCTCCAAGATCAAACTACAAAATATACGTAAGAATGTGCAGAAACAGTATGAGCAAGCATATTTTAATCCCATGACATTTTCAGAGGTAACTAATTCTTGAATTTTGACATGTCATATAGTATATAATTTTTATAGTTCATAAAAGTATTCAATCATACTGCAAAACATACAGAGATAACAACATATTGAAAAGAAATGTTCCGTCCAATAATATGACTCAGAACTTCCTTGTTTTCTGCCTCTCCTCTAGTAGAGCTGGCAGCAAAACTGGCAACAAACCAACAAAAAACCCCCACAATTACCTTACAGGTTATTCTTGATGTCTTGAAACTACTTCCAGTATGCAATACACAGTTCGTTGCAAATTGTAAAGAACATAGCAGACAACTGGCTAGAGGAAGTTTGTAAAAGAACTTTTCATTCTCTCTTCCCCATTAGCCCTCATTGAGGTTGACTGCTAGTAGGCTAGAAACATCTGGTAAAGAAATAGTCAAAACAGCTTACAATTCAATTCATCACAGAATGGATCACTGCACTAATTTTTCCACCTTTGCAAGCTTTCAGAAATGAACTGATTGGGACACTCATATTCTAGCCCCTGAAAAATAGATGTTTAAGTGATAAATACAATATGATATTGCAAGATTTTAACTGCATACTTCAGAAAACAAGGACTAATACAAGAGCGTAACGAAGACTGAGCTCAGTAAGCATACAATTTTTGAAATCCATAGAAAGGCTGAATGCTTATTGGTTTAGATTCCATCCGTTTAATGAAAAGGCACTCTCTAGAGTAAGCAATAAAATTGCTAAAATACAAGTAATCAATAATTTATATGTTTACAAATCCAATCCAATGTTTTGTCTGGGTTAGACCAGAAAAGCATTGGGTCCTGAACCAGTAATTGTATACGGTCTGCTATTTTATTTTTTTTTTACTATTTAGTGAAACATTAGGAGTCTGCAATTAATTCTGAGAGCATGATTTTTATGATGCCTAAACCATATTAGATAGATTATTCTAGCAAAAGATTCAAAAGTAGAGAAAGTTAATGATACCTTCTGTGGTTTCATAGAAGGAAAAGGAAGAAGCAATTCTGTATTCTTAGCACATTGTTGTGCTGACAGTGGTTTCAAAAGGTTTCTTTAAAATGCCAGTATCTAGCTGAAGACAAATATAAACTTACTTTCTTGCCTCTAAATGAGTTCTATTTATCTCTGAATGCTTTATCTCTATATAATGCCAAAAAATCCCTCCAGAAACTGTTTAACATTTAGGGTCATAAATACGCTTCCTGTGAGAATGTAAATAGCACAGAGAAACTGACCAGAGAGGGACACTACAAGAAATTCTAAAATTCTAGGAGTGTTCTACCTGATTTCCTACTATGAGGAAACAAAATTTTTATAGTAAGAGTGAAAATGCTATATAGTAGTTTACATGTTTGTTGTTTTTCTTAGGGTTTTTTTTTTTTAGAAACATAGTACAAATATTCCCAGAAAAGTAATATAACATGCAGTCATCTGGGGTTACTGCTCATGAACAGGAAGAAAGCAACTATATTTTAACAGGAAATAATGCAGAAGTAGTAGCAAAGATATTTTTTTTTCAAAGCTGGGATCTATTTCTTTATCCCAAACTAGATGAAAACATTCTGAGTTGCCATTTCATAATCAGCATTGCCACAACAATTCTAAAATTCTATAGATATTAAAAAGAACACCAAAGCCATTTTCAATGCCAAATACATCATACATTAATGTATCTCACTTCTTCATTTTCACATTATTATTCTCACCTACACATCAAATTGTAATTCACATGTCAAACTATAAGTCTGGGAAATGCAACTCCTTGGGAAATGCAACTCCTTAGGAAATGCTCTGTATAAGCTTCAAAAGTTCTAGAAACTTACTTCAGTGTTTCAAGTGACATTTGTAAGTTATAATTTCTTTCCTGCTCTGGCAATTTTGAGAACTCCACTAAGCATGGGTGCTGTCTTTTGTTGTCATCTCTAACCTGAAAAGACAGTAAAGAAGTAAATTTAATGCATCTTAAAAACTAGAAAAAATTTTTAAAAACCCAGTCCAAAACACAAAGTAAGTACCTAAAGCTGTCAGAATTACTTAAACTGAAAAACACTTCAGAACAGAAAGTATTCTGTATTCTCAGAGCATGATCATCCTGTTCAAGTAAGGCAGAATTGGCATTTGCAAATAAAATTCAGATTTGCAGATCTCAAGTGGAATAAATGCTAATTAGTACATTTCATTATACTGATGTTCAAAACAAACACGAAAAGTTCAAGAATAGTGCAAATCTATGTTATGTTTTGACATACAGTCATAAAATACCAGCTCATCTTCAGCAGCATGTTTGAAAAATTATTCATCCAATTTGAATAAATATATTGGTATGAGTAGTACTGAAGTCCTTACCCAACAAAAGTAACGATATAGAAGACAAATCCACCCTGTCTTTTAATTCAAGAAAATGTTTGTTTCTTAGTTATGTTCAGTAGTATACAAGCAGAATGAAATTGCAGTCACAAAGATTGAAACGTTAATTTACTTCTACTGTTAAACAGGCTCATGAAGACCATAATTTACAAAATCGTACATTTGATAAACTTAAAAATTTGATCAAAACCAGTTTTATCCTGCACTACTTCTATACAATTTTAGTCTAATACTGGCTGTAACTAGGAAGGGCAACATGAAAGGCCTGGGTAACAGCATTCTGCTGCTTTCAGCTTTACATCTTTACCATGCTAGATGTCAGTCATCAAAATCTACAAAGATTATGTCTTGCTAGAAGGATTGATGAAAAACCTTAGTTTGCAAATATTAGCTAAAAGATCACAATGAAATTATTAACATTTGCTCAGTTAAGACCACATTTTTTCCCTATATTGCAACACTTTTGTGTCCATCTTTCATGGACAATAAGCTCACCATTTATATGAATCTTTAAAGCTGAAATTTACTGAAAATGACATTATTGACAACTTTTACTCATTCAGATAATTCTGCTGGAAAACAGAATGGTAACAGTTGAAGGCTGAAATTAAGAAGCCTAACTGTTACACTTTTTTCTAAATGTATCTTTACTTATTTGGTGAATATAGGATGGCCTTTAAATTATTTTGGCTGAAAAAAGACCAAGGCAGGAATTCTCAGTGAAGTGGTACCACTGAAGTGGGTATAATCTGTTCTCAACAGCTGGATCCGTTGCTCGTATACAGAATCAGATCTGATGTTTAAAAAGGATAAGAAAGTCAGTAGCATGTAAGCTGGCACAAAATTTCACAGAAAAGCATGTAATTCTCAAATTGAACAGCAGTCATTTGCTTATGTTGAAAAATATTTACAACCTCCAAGGGAAATTTATCTTCATTTGATAGGGCTAATATGTTCTTCGAGCATTCCCAAAGTTAGCACATCCAACCACAGAACACAAGCTAGAGGGAGAAATCTAAGTAACTTAAAAGATTCATTCTGAATATAACCACTACATTTATCACTGTTTAACTTGATACTTACTATGTATTTTTTAAAGTAAAACAGTGTTCAACTGTACAATTAGGTTATTCATGGTAAGTAATATTACACTAAAAGTTCCTGCAGTTTATTTCACAGCTGGTATAACACATTTAAAATGTTCTGACACAATAATTTTACTGTGGCTTTGTGCTTGATTCGGTGGGGAAAGCAAAAACAACAACAAAATTTGCTATACCAAATATATTACCTATTCCCAGTTACATTAAATCTGCAATCTGAACTCCTCAGAAGACCAAACTCTTTTTAATAACAAAAATAGAATACATGTATGTTTCTATACGTGCATACATGTTTTTACATCTAGTTATCTACTGTATGTTTCCATATACTCTTCACAGCAATAGTTATTCGCAAACAGCATCATTTGGGATTGAAATAACTAGGCTTTTCAACTTTTTTATGACTGATTAGAAAAGAAATCTCATCGACAAAATAGATAGCATTTTATATCAAAGCCAGAAGCTAAGTATTCTTTTATTCTGTCATATGCCATGGAAAATAGGAAAGAGATAAGAAAACAGTTATTTGAAGCACTCGATACAGACATGGGCCTGAAGTGGAAAGGCTGAAGGAGAAAAGCAGATTGAATGGAATTTCCTTTAAGCAATACTTATTTTTTCCGAACAAGTAAGTTTGGGACTTCTGAAAAAAGTTGTATGAGCCAGTACATGTGAAGAGAACCAGGAATAACTGTTTTCATTAGTTTACTCCACCAGAATACTAAACAACTTCTCTGAAGAACAAACAAGGTGAAAGACCCACCATGTGCTTTCTGCACCGGCAGTTAAAGAGGCTGAAAATTTCAACACCAAACAGCTTGAATACCAGAGTTTCGATTCAAAAATACCCAAGATGGTTTCTACCTACTTCTGGTGGAAAGGGTCTGAAACCTTACTAATTTTAGAAGGATGAAAAAAAAATGTGCTCCCATTACAATATTCAAACCAGTATGTTGAATAATATAGGCAATTAACAGAAAATTTAGTTGGAAGGTACATACTGGTCCATACTGCCAGCCAAGTTCAATCTTATTCATAACCCAAAGTTCATGGATGTTCTCTGCTAATTTTTCTCTAATCCTTTCCAGGTGTGGAGGCAAAACAATCTAGAGAGAGAAGACAGAAAGAGGCCATTACAACTAAGTTGCTTGACAGTCCCACTCAAATTTTCATAACAAACTTTGACTAAAACAGATCTCTCAAATAAACCTAAAATATCATTTAGTTCTTACTGAATCACTAAAGTGAGCAAGAATTCTTAGATCAAGAGAAAGATTTTAACCTATGCACTTACAAGTTCCAGAGTTTGACCAGCAAGGAAAAACAGCTTTAACTCTAATACCTCCAAATGGCATGGAACATATTCCTGGCAGCTGGCTAGAAACTACTCAAATCATTACTATTTCCCAGCTTAAAAATGCTAAAAATCTCAATGACCAAGGTAATGCTGTGTAAAAAACTTCAGACAAATACAGACATTTGAAAAGGAAATCCCATGAAAAAAAAAAAGACTGTTTAAAAAAATCAGATTATGACGACAGGTGACAAGTGAAATTAAGATAGCACATCACTCTACATCCAAAATTTGAAATCAAGTCTGTTTTACCTCAAAAATCAGACGTGAAATATACAGTTCTGTGAATCATGATAATGTTACCCTAATTGTTGGTGTTACAGAACAGTACATGACACATGTAGAATGATATATTTAGTTCATAATAGCAATAAACTATCAGGTTTGGGGTTTTTTTTCTGTGGGTTTTTTTTCAGGAATTAGCTCTTAAATATGGTAAAATCTGAGCATATAGTGTTTAAAAATTTATATCATCTCAAGCTCCGGTCAAACAAACTCTTGTTGTCTGCGATCAGAGCTGGAGCTCTTTGGTATCAAAGAATTACTGCTTTTGGGAAAAATAAACAAACACAACAACAACAACAACAAACAAACAAACCAAACAAACCCCTATAACTTCAGTGCATGCCATTTATTGTCACAGTGAGCCAAGTGCCACTCTCGTTAACCTGCCTGTCCAGTAAAGAATTAGAGCTGAAGCTTGTATAAAAGCCTTATCACAATGCAGTCTTCAGAAAGTGTACTTAAATGGTAATAAAAATGTCTAGCAACAGAGCAAGAAGTTCAAATAATCTTTTTTGCTTACTCTAATAGTAAGGGTAAAGCATTCTTTATTATAGTGCTTGTGAACTGAATATGAAATATCTAGTGAGCACTATAAGGACTTAATGCACCATTTATCAGCTTCCTGCAATGGAATGTACCAGCCAAATCCCAAGAAAACACAAGTTTGAGACAAGCTGCGAATTCAATCAAATGTGAAATAACACAGGCTTATAGTAAGTGTTTAAAAATGAAAATGCAATCTTTCCATACCTGGCTAGTATCTACAGGAACTGGAGTGAAAGCTGCTTGTGACAGAGAGATAGTGGGACCTAGTAGATCTCTGGTATAGCTACGATCCTGCTTGTATTCTCGGCTTTGCTCCACTTTCAGCTTCTCTTTTGGTAGGACAGCTTCAAAGCAAGGGGCATATCCAGGTGGAGGAAGGAACTTGAACTCTCCATGGCGACCTCCAAGCAAGAAACGTACCCTGTAAAAATCAGAGTTACTTTAGATAACTGAGACACCCCTTGTGTCAAACCTAATCAGTTTTTAAGCTTAACATCTATTCTATACTATTTATAAAAATAGGATTAAAAAAAAAAGAAAAAAAAAAAATCAGTGTTGCAGCTTCTAAGCAGTGCTTACAGTTTAACTCTCTCTAACAAGCTAGAGTTTACAATGTAGGAGATGCAAAAACCATGGGGAAAAGCAAACCTTTCTTTTAGTTAATTTCCACTTCCATATAAGTATTCTAAATCATGAGACTAAAAGAGAAGACATGGAGAGAAAGAGAGAGAATAATCAGTGTACTTAGTACACCTAGGAAGCAAGATGCAGCCTTCTGAGTGTCAGAAGGCAGAAGTTATAACCCAAAGTAATCAATCAACCAACTTTGACCTCTCCTTTAGAGGAGTTATCCATTCTCTCTCATTTGAGAAATGAGCCTCCATGGAATATGGTTCTTTCTTTTCCCTCACAGAACACGAAATCCTCAGGAGACAATACTCCTGTATCTCCTTCCCTAAAACTTATACTTTTCATGTTAGTAAAAACCTAGGGTCTTTTATTCAAATGTTCAAAAAATATCAAAAAAATTAGGGTCTTTTTTTATTATAAAATGGTGAATTTGTCATGGGGTTTTGCTACTGAAAAATTCAATGAATGAAGGTGACCATGAAGCAGCAATGGTATAATATTAAACAATTTTTCCAGAACATTGCCATCCAGAAGGAATCAAAAAACACCCAAAAAAACTAGTCTCAACACAAGATTTTGTCTCTCTTCTCTTTACTGAGTATCTTATAAGATTTTTGTCAATGCTGTACCAGAACACTCTCCAAAACTGCACTCGGCACACAAATAATATCTGTCAGACATTTCTCTCATGACAGAGATAAAACATGAAGGTTTATAGTTTTGCATTTTGCAGCATGCATGTCTTTATTTTTCCACATTATATCTCCTCTATTATCTAAGGCAAAGTCTAAAGTACATTTTGCATCTGCAATGAGAGGCTGTCATGCCATCTGTGAGACAGCTCTTAGCTTCTGTAGTATCCATCATGGTCTTCGATCCCTCAAAAAGCATTGTTCTGTCTCCAACAGAAATCAGCTATCAGCCTTTACCTTTGCCAGTCCTGCTGAAGTTGATCCCCCCACTGAAGCATAACAGAATCCTTTTTAATATCATAGTCTCAAACTTTTCAATACCTGGAAGCAGAAGTCTGGCAACTCAGGTGTGACTCGAAATTTTATAGAAAACTAGTACAGCAACCAGAATACAGATGGACTGATTTCATATTAACTCATCCTGCTGTAAAGAAAGTATACCACCACCATTTCTTAAGGTAAGTGCCAATAATGCATCTTCAAGTAATAGTTATTACCTCATAGCAAGTGAAGAAAAGCCAATATGTTTTTAATATCGAAGGCTGATGTTTTTTTTTCTCATATAGGTAAAATGCTGTCCTGGAGTGAATGTGTAGCAACGTGTCAGTGAAGAAATGTTAAAGAAGGTGTTTCTAAGGTCTGTTTGCAAACCACCTGAATACACTGGTGTGCTGAAAAACAACAGATACACTATCTCTTCAGTACCCCTTTTTACATCCCACTATCCAAGAACTGGAACTGTGCCAAAGAAGCAGATGTCAGAAAGGGAAATGAGAGCAGACAGCCAGGGAATTATTCAGTATATTCACATATACATTAAAAAAATGTAGGGGAAAAAAGAAAAAAACACCAAAAAAACCCAAAACTGAAATGGGATGCTAACTTTATTCCTGCAGAGAAGCTGACAACTGGGAAGAACAGGCCATCGATGTTGAAATTCTCAAACATTCCTTGAACTGGCTGACCATTTATCCGGAAGGAGATGCTGGGGGCACTTAGATCCAAACAACAGCTAATAACATCATCAGTTCTTAACAGATGTTGATTGGGAGAATTTACTGTTCGTGCTACACAACCTGTGGAAGGAAACACATGTAGCAAAACTTCTGAAAATTGTACAGGTTTTCACAGCAGCCTAAAAAAAGAGAAAGAAAACATAGCAACAGAACACAAACACATTAATACACAAATATCTAACCTGTAACATCCCAGACTTGATTTTAACCTTGCTCTACAGTGAACAGAAACGTATGCTCATATCTACAAAGCTCTTTTTATCATAAATAATACAATTAAATCACATTTAAAACAATTCCTGATACCCGTATAAACAATCAAAATCAAGAAAATTAAACTTTATTCCTTACAATACTAGAAACACAAATTGAAAAGCAATCGTTAATATTTAATATGAAACCTAGTATACTCTGACAAAGAATGCATCATTATTCAACATAATGACAAGTATCATACCAGAAAATATTTAGGAAAAGAAAGGTACTTTCTGTTATTAAGGGCCAGATCATAGTACCCCTGCAAACTTGTGTAGGATGATACTACTCACTTTCATAATCAAACTGCAACCCAGCATTTTTCTGGCACATACAAAGACAGCAGCAATTTTGAGGCATATATATTCAGTAATATATGTATTTTTTATTTAAAAGTTTTGTATGATTTCTAAAGGACCATTCTCTCTTGCATCAAATTACATTTACACAATCACATCTGCTTCCCAAGAGAAATAACCTATAGAATACAAAAATAGAAAATTTCTCTGAAATTTACTGCCATCTAGGAAAAAAAAAAAAGCCCAGCATGAAAGTTGTATGACAATATTTCTAGACATATTTTCCAAAATAACAAATGCAATGTCTACAAGAGATAAACTATAATGCATATTAAGAACAGAACACTATAGTTTTAACTATGCTATCCAATTTCTGTGAACATGAAGGACTTAACTAAAAGCACCATATTTCCAAGAACATGAAGATGGCATATGTTTTTAACAGCATCAGAAATAAGGAAAAAAAGGAATTCTCAGTAATTCTTCTGCAGATAAATTTTCATACACACACCACCCCCTACCCTGAGGAAAACTACAGACCAACACTGCTAACACTCTACATATGGAAAACTACTTCCTGATACTGCCACATAAACTGCAGAGTATAGGACTGGTGCAGGTGCTCTTGTGCAATCTGCCTGTCTTGATAGGGCAGTCAGCAGTATAGCTGGGGAAAAAAAGGTTTCAGATGCTCTTGCTTCTTCCCTACACCCTTTCAAGACAGAAGAAATAAGTAAGAATAGTCAGATCTATGAGCAAAGGCAGTGGAATGACAGAGCAATCCTAAGGGTTCCTCACAAATTGAGAAATCTATACAAAGCACTGCTAAGAAAGAATAGCAAATAAATCACTGAAAGGGACAATCATTTAATGGCAGGGATAATTAAAGTCTAAATGAGTTATCAACAAAGAGTGGATACTTTATCTCCTTAAGACATATGACTTGAGATTAAATGCCTGTTTACCCGTTAAAATTTAGCCAAATATAGGTTATTGGGATCAATACAAGGCTGACTGTTAACAGAAACAAGTACTGGGCTTTGATGAAAACACAGCAGACTAAAGTATCCAAGTACCTTTTCTGGCCTTAGGCTTAAAAAACTATGAATTTCATTTCCCCATGTTAAAGAAGTAATTGAAGGACTGAAAAAACAAATGGGATTCTGGTAAAGTCTCAGTCCAAAACAGAAACCTTGGAGTAGAAATCATTGTTTCTATTCATTAATGCAGTAAATGCTTCATACTCAGAAGATTAATTTTTAAAATGTCATTGCAGAGACTGACCAAGGGGATTGTGGAATTAAACACAAGGCCATGATTTTCAGCATTCAACTACTTGAAGTCCTTCCGAGTTTGAGAGATATGTCTTACATAAGAATGTCAATGATGATGGAAAACTTTTTGACTCTACCAGCCACATTCACAACAGAAATTAATATACGAAAATTGGATATACAAAGGTAGTCTGATTTTTTTTACTGGGCTGGATTATAGATTTGAAAACCACAAACATTTGTTCATTTATTCTTTTGTATTTGCATTGCTTACAGTTTAGCTTCCTCTAACTAGAGCTGGAGTTTATGAAGTAGAAGGCGCAAAAAACATGGGGAAATGCGAACTTTTCTGATTAAAATGTTTCTGGTGGTAGAAAAATAATTTAGATTTTCGGTAATCTTTTTTTCCTCCCTAAAAGGGACACTAACTACAAGACTTATTTCAGTTGGCTCATTATTTTCTAGTTCTTTTGTAATAATACTTTATCTGACAAACTCAGTAATGACACAGCTTTAATGGCACCATTAATTATACATCATTGTTCCAAAGTAATTCTCACTGTACATGACAGGCAAACTGGCAGCTACTTTCCTAAAATGCCACTCCAGTCGATATGTTATTATTTAATAATACAATCAATCGCTATTTTGATTGGAAAATTCTTTTGAAATGTAAAACTTTATTCTTTTCCAAGTACCAAGCCAAAATGCCTGAAAATTCAAAGACCTTGAATGATACATTACAGCTGTCTCTCTTGTCTGCAAGTTTAGAAAACTTCCTCATATCTTCATAGTGGCAAGAACTGCCAACCCAATGGGCTAACTCAGTTTCCTGTCAGTTCTACAGTCCACCACTGCCCAATAATCTCTGAAAACCAAAGGAAAAAATTTTTTCTCAACAAGGTGAAACCATGCTAGAAACTTTATTGAAGAAGTTTATGAATGTCCAAGTGTAAGACAACCCATTCTACCTGGGAATGTTTTCACAGAAGTTGAAATAAGTGACAAAGATGTCTTTCTTATTTTTCTGATTTTGCTGAGAGAATAAGATATTTGCAGAATCAATAGTAAATTAAAAAAATTTAGATACTCAGTTCAGCTTACTTTAACACTATAATTTGCATACAGAAATTACTATTAATGAATAGATTCAGGGTGCATCAATAACATTTTAAAGATGAATACCTGACCAATAACACTATATGCATGCTAGGAACATGATTCTGCAAGTTTTGTAATACAGTCAGTCTTAATGCATGTAAACAAAGCATCACGATGGAAAAATATCTGGTTTTTAAATATATGGCAAAAAGCATACTTAAAAATCTTCTTCACCTCTAAAGTATTTCTAACCTCCTAAACTAGAGATCCATATTAAAAATATTTTTAATTAGAAATTAGAAATTTTAATTAGGCTGAAATGGGGAATATTCACTGAATAAATTATTAATCTATCTGCATTACTATTTCTGTATATTGCTAGTGTCAACCAAAACATCTGATTTACTTTGCTAATGTTGTAAACAAATCCACCAGAATTGCAAACAGTGTTCTAGCATTAAACAAAAAAAAACCTAGACCAAATCAACAACAGAAAAAAACAGCCACCAAAACAAACAAACAAACCCCACCCCCCAAAAAATCACAACCAAACCAAACAAACACCAAAGTAGAATACCTGACCACAGATGCAGACCATCAAAGCCATAAGAATACAAGTCATCACCAACACCATTTCCTCCCCATTCTGCTCCTCCTCCTGGATATGGCGAATAGCCCTCTGTTGAAGCCCAGCCCACTCGTAGATGAGTTGATTCTGCAGTCACAAAGGGCTCTAGATGGTCCACCATAAGTTCATAGTACCATTTTCTGTATTGGGCAGAGCCTTCACTAATCCCCAAGAAGATGTTTGGTCGCATGCTTAAACAGAAAGAATAAAAGCAGTTATTATAAACCTATCTCAAAACCATGATGAACTGCTGCAGACATCTCATTAAATTCAAATTGTATTGACTGCTTTGTGTGATTAAAACAATAAAAGTAATTGTATTTCATAGAATACCAGGTTGGAAGAGACTCCAAGGATCATCTGCTCCAACCTGTCTTGGCAAAGCATGATCTATACTACATGGTCCAGCACCCTTTCCAGGTGAATCTTAACAGCGTCCAGTGTTGGGGAGTACACCACTTCCCTGGAGAGATTCTTCTAATAGCCGATTGTTCTCATTGTGAAAAATTTAGCTCTTCTCCAGTTGGAATCTCCCCAGGAGTAACTTGTGCAGCCGGTCAGCCAGTTCCCAACCCACCACACAGACCACTTGTCTG
Source organism: Coracopsis vasa (assembly GCA_026283785.1). NCBI lineage: Eukaryota > Metazoa > Chordata > Aves > Psittaciformes > Psittacidae > Coracopsis > Coracopsis vasa. Next base: position 21,436 of record JANHGB010024601.1, on the reverse strand, counting down.
GACTGCAATGCATCAGTTTCTCTATGAAGAGGCTGTGGGAAACTGTATCAAAAACCTCAAAGAAATTCAGGTAGGCTATGTCCAGCACTCCACCCACATCAACTGAGCAGGTTACTTTGTCACAGGAGGTGATCAGCTTTGTCAAGGACGATTTGCCCCGTGTGAACCCATGCTGGCTTATTCCATTATGCTCCATTTGACTTGTGATAGCACCCAGGATGATTCATTCCATAACTTTCTCAGGGACTGAAGTAAGACTGATGGGCCTGTAATTTCCTAGATCCTCCTTTGAGCCCTTCTTGTAGATGAAGTGACATTTGCCTTTTTCCAGTCTTCTGGGACATGATTGAATCAACACAGCTTCTCAAAGATCATGAAGACAGCATGGCCTCACAACAACAGCCAGCTCTTAACAGCCTTGGTGTATAATGTCGGGGCACATTGATTTGTACGGTTCAAGCTCCTATAACAGCTCATATACCAACTCTTTCTTCACTGACAGCAGGTCTGTGTTTGCATCAACCTGGATTTTTGTTCCCAGCACCTGGGGCTCAACATATACATCTATTTATTTATTCTGGTGAAAAATGGTCTATACAGCTAAAGTAAAAAAGTGTTTGTTTCAGTAACTGAAACAGTATCCTCATTCAGATACCAATTATAATATTTCATGTGTTTGAACATTTAATAGATGTTAAAAATAGATGTTAAAAAAATGAAAGCTATTCACCAGTTACCAACAGAAATGTAGTAGGTATACACTGCAGCTTTAATTTCGTATAGCAAACTGCATTCTGTAACACTGACTATCCATTCAAGAGAATAACATTTACAAAGATACAAAAGTAAAGTCTAATCTACTTCAAAATTCTCTTCACCTGTTCCTTCTTTACTCCAAGTCCTGCATAACTCAGTAATTCATAGTGGTTGTATCAATCCTTAATGTCAGTTTGATGTTGCTATGGCTGCTGATTTTAAAGTACTTCACAAGTACTTCACTTGAAAGGCAAAACTATTACTGTGCTTATCAATATCGAGTTGAATAATGATATGTAGTTATACATCTAAAGGTCGGGGGGGGAGGGGAGAGAAAGAAAAGTATACTTTTTTAATCTGATTTTGGGGATAATATTGAATCCAGACCCCCATCCCAAAAAAATCTGTCTTCAGATAAGCAGTACTGTGTCAGCTTTGTACTAAGAAAGCCATCCAACCTGTAATTAAACCCATAGAGTACAGAAGTATCCAAAATCCATGCTAGGCATATTTCTTCAACAGTTGGTTAACCATATTGCAAAAAATCTTTTAGACTTCTAGGCTGAATGTAGCTAGTTTTCACATCTCACCACTGGATTGGGTTATAAATTCTATAAATATTTTCTTTCTACATACAGCTGCCTAGTCAGAAAAATGTACCTCTAAGCCAGCCCCAGCACAAAGTAGCCTTGTGGTGTAGGGAATGCAGGAGGAGGAAAAAGAGTTAATGCAGGCTGCTAAATACAAGTCAGTATAAAAGCAGACTTTACTGAACTGATTGCTTATAAAGTAACTTGTTTTATTACATAAGACCAATACACTTTTCTCCTAGAAGTATATGAGGTGTCTTTTTACCTGCTCACATGGTTGACAAGGCGTGTCTGTAAGAGCAGATCTCTTCCTGGCAGCAGATTATCACAGATTAGATGTTGATTAGACCGCACAGCTACTCCATGACAAACACAGAGGGAACATAGAACATCCAAAACCTGGGAAAACCAATAAATAAATAAATAAATTTATTAATTTAGAATATTTTTTTCATAATATTTTTTTCATAATCACTGTGAGTTACTTAAGGCAATATAATGCTACAGACCTTGTTACCAGAAGACAATATGTATGTAATTCATCCAACATAGTAGTTTTATTTTACAACAATTCTAAAATTCTTCTAACAAGATATATTCTTTCTGCTTCCCTTGAGAATTAGCGTTTAAGGTAGCGTTTATCAATGTTGTTATTAAAAAGAAGATAACATTCCCCTTGGCTTCCTCAAACTGCTCATATGCCTTTTAGGAAAAGTTTCATTCCTAATTGTGAATACTTAAGTAAAGTATTTTAAATCTAACTTCTACACAGAACAACCTGCTTGCTTTGTTCACAAACGGTCACCAAAATATACTTGTCTCATTGCCTACCTTATGATTTCTTCCATGTTTGTCCAAAAGACAAATGATTGATTTAATATGTCCTTCTTTAATAATGTTTAGAGCTTCTGGGCTTTCCACCAACACACAGTGTAAAACCTCTAGAATTCCTGGGGTTGGGAAATAAAAGATTATTCGAAGTGGATATAAAATCATAACTGCACATAATACTGCCTAATATGTACTGCTCACCAAGATGGAATAGTCTAAAAGAACCCAAAACATTGTTTATGATAAACAAAACAAAACCAGCATTGATGTACTTCTAGATTTCCCAAAATAAGCGAATGCAGTAAAAATCAGAAAGGTGATAAAGAAAATAAAAAAGTAAATTGATCTGAAATTTTAATAATAATTATGTGATAATTAACACTCACAAAGTCAAACAAAAAGGGTAAAATACTAGTTTTCATTGAAAAGATGAAGACTTCACACTGCATACATATTATAAACATAAAATATACTTTCTGTATTTACAGTTTTCCATTTCTTTCATTAGAAAACCATGCGAACTGCTAATGGAATCAGATACCTCTGAATCAGAGAGCAGAGGAAAATTCCCATCTACTAACCCACTGTAAATCATTTCTTTGTGTATTTAACAGCTATACTGAGAGCCACGGCGATATTCTTAAAAGAGCAAACAGATAGAAACTAGCATGAAACTAATATGTGCAAGGAAGTAAGAACCACTAAATCTCCAGCAGTCCCTCAATTAAATACAATTCCAATTCCAATAAAGCAGCAGACACTTCATCAAGAATCATTATCCCTAAAAGAGTCACCTGCTCTTTGCCATGCTCTCTTTTACTAAAAGAAAAATGTAGCACTGTAAACTCCCCTTGGTGTGGGGAAAACAGGTCATCAGAGAAAAGGACTGTCTCAGTACGAGTAGTCTGATCTTTCTTTGATAAGAGATCATCAGCCACTACGACATAAGACAAGGATCAGCTAAAAAAAAAAAAAGTTCCAAATCGCTACTAACTGAACACAGGTTTTTAGTCTCGGCGCCAAGACGGTGTGATGACACAGAAAATAGATATGAAACAGTCTTTATGATGATCAGCTGCCTCCCTCTCACCTTAACATTACAGATTGAATCTAAAGCCTATAGAGGACAGTAAGTGCTCTTCTATTAGATTTCCAGTGGTTTTGAATAAGTCACTGAAAAAATGTGTATCATAAATGACAGCTAATGTTTACAAATTTAAAGATTGTGGTTCATCCACATAACTGTCCTCAGTATGTACCTCAGATTTTCTGAATTTGCAAACAATAAAGACAAGATTTTCAATTTATAACAAGAAAAAAAAGTTAGAAATGCAAATTTAAGTAAAAAGAATACATATTTTGATTTATCAGAGAAATTTTTACACACACGCATATCCTTTTGGGTTTTTTTTAATAATTCCTGAGTAACAATACCATATAGTCTGGCACACTGTAAATAACTGACCATAAAGACTCTCACAAACCAAATATTAAAAAGTTAATTGAGGAAGCATTTTTGAGACAAAAAAACCCCAACAAAACAGAAACTCAAACTTGATATGATCTGGTTCCAAAAATCTTCACTTGGATGGTATTAGATTACTAACTTGCCTTATTCTATTTTTTTTTTTTATTACCTTACTTTTAAAGCCTTGAAAATTTCAGTAGGATTTGTTAATCCCATCTGGAACATATTTCAGAGTGAAAGGCCAGTCTAATCTTCATTTATGCATTGAAGGCAGCTGAAGCATTTGCATTTTATTATTCACTCAGCTCCTATTATATCTCACTTCTAACTGGGTCTACTCTCAGGCACATTTACACAAATCTTAATTTTATTTTGCTTCAGTGAAGATCAGGAATTGAATTAATTTCTAATCTAACCTTTACAATCAAGTCACAAATGTTGTTTATATATTTAATACCTTTATTCTGTTTCCATAACATTTTTAGTTCAAGGATAAGAAAAAAATGAAAATAGGAATCTTACTGGTAATAGGTTATGACATCAAATCTTTATTGCAACACACTCAAGAAAACACCTTCAGGAGATGAAACTGACAACTTCAATGTTTATGGCAAACTTAATTTTGGTGTGTTAACAAAGCATGGAGTTTCTTCCCCACAAACAGTCTACATTACAAAATTATTTCATTATTTTAGGTGAATACATGCAGCCAGGCATTCTTATTTAGAAGTTATAATATAATCCAGTATTTCTCCCTACTGCAGACCTACCACTGTAAATTAAACAGTTACTATCCTCACTCCAGTCAAGCCATACAAATCTTAAGATCTGGCAAGCAATCATCCCACATAAAATCACAAAAGCACATTTACATACTAAAAGCGGAACCTACTGTGCCTCTCAAGATAACTAAAGCACAGCATAATTAGCATCTTGTATAACTGACTCCCTCAAAACCTGAAAAAGTCATAATTATAAAATCAGTTTTGGAGGTAACGTGGATGTTACATTACCAGAACATATGCGGAAGGATTTCAAGTGGCCTAGTTCCTTGAAGAAAATGGAGAACAAACAAGCATTGCAGATATTAGTACCTTCAGAATTTTTGCAGTATGTCCTGAGGTTCATTAAGCAGTACAACTGCAATGTCAGACTACTTTGCAGTTTACAGAATTCATCTCATACCTTGCTATAATATCATAAACATTTACCTTTTCATTTCAAGCCTTATTTTTACTCTGAGATTAATTTTTTAAATACATACATAACAGGAACCATGTAACACAACACTTTTAGAGCTTTCGTAACAGATTTAATCTTAAACCTTCAAAAGTTGAATGCAAACTTTTGCATTATTTCTGAAAAACCTAGCCATGAATGTTTCAGATGTAAAACTAGGCCTCTTAGGAAAGAATTTCACCATGAACAACTAGGGAAATACACTGAAATTAAGAAGGTTGTAGTCAAATCCATGCAACTGCATAATTGTGAGAAAATTCTCCTTAGATGAATGCTCTCCCACCAGAGGTGGACCACAGTAAAGAGAAGCTCTAGCCTGTAATTTTGCCATTTTTTAAATGCTTGTTTCAGTTTGTTTGTTACTCAAATGTTCATGAAAGCAAGATGATCAGCTGCAGAGCTGTAAAACAACATGAATGTTCAGTTATGACATTTTAGGATCTCTACACCTAATATACTAGCTACAGTGATAAAGATGATCAGTAAATCTCTAACTGGACACCAGTGCTATAAGCAGCTGTTTGTATCACCAGCTGAAAACTAAAGTAATGATACAGATTCAGCCTCACATGTTCCTGTTGCCTCATATCTTGAGCAGCTCAATGATTCAGAGCATAAACAGGGCCCCCACCCTATAGCCACAGTTCTGCAGCAAAAACATGAAAAAAAATCTGAAAAAATATCTATAAAACACTGCTGACTGGAGGGGCTTACACAGGCAAACACTTCAAAGTCTCTATACCAGCCTTCACTGCAAGAGAATAACTGACTTCTAAACTCTCTGCTCGCCCAAATATTCAACATAAGAAAAATCTTCCAAGAGAAGCATCAACATATGACTGCTCTTTGCATCTGCAATCACCCACTGCAGATCTTACCAATCAGTGAGCAAACACCATGGCAGCTCACTCTTAGCTCTGAGAGGGACAAACGCTCCTACCACTGACATTTGACAACATTTTTCCATGCTGTTGGTCAGCTCATCACAGGAACAGATTTATGGCAAATAAACAAAATGCACATGAATATTTATTGCAAAGCTGAAGGGAACACAAACACCTTATTTGCTTTGTTTACTATAGGACACACCTGTTCTCATGGCTGCTGCTGATCCTTTAATGACACCTGAGGTAAGATACTACACAACATATTCCGAATGGTATATGGCTTCTGAGACAACTCCAATTTTTATTTAGGATGCTCAGCAATAGCAGGATATCACTCTTGTATTAATGCCCCAGTTAAAAGCTGATGAGAACTGTGTTAAGTATGTGACATTTCTTTTCAGATATCTGCTAGTCTGATACAAACCAAAGAACTTTTACAATGGGTTTCATATTCCCTTCCTGACATTCCTCCCTTAATATGTCAATGAATGTAAAGAAACATCTATCTGTGGCAGAAGTATGATTGAGGAATGGGAAGAACAGGATGAGAAAGGAAATTTTTACTCTTGAGGACAACTCTGTAATCAATGAAAAATTATTATTGAAAGGAAGATTATTGTGCTCCTTCCAGCTCACAAAACAACACACAACAGTAAAATAACAAGATGATGAGAATAAAGAACAAATATGTAAACAGAAAGGTGTGTTACATTGTTCTCACTGTTGTAACTATCCTGCCCATTAGTGTGACTCCAAGCCTTCCTGCCTTTTGAACTCAAGTGTAGCATAATTACAGAAAATAAGGCTTGAAAGGCTCTGAAGAAGCCATCTTCCAACAGGACAGTAACAGATATTATACAGAACACAGAACAGTCACAACTGCAAATGGAAAATATTTCTTAATCTCTAACTGAAACAGCTCCAGCTGGATAAGAGCAGAGAACAGAAGAGGGGAGGGAGAGAAAATTATATATATTAATAACAATGACAAAGCAAAGAACATATGAACTGCCGAGAGATGAAAAAAACAGACAAAAATCTAAAATACAGCAATTGCTGTGAAAGATTGCCAAGAGGAATCAGGCTGCAGTGACATTTCTTCCCAACAGTATTATTTTGGTTTCTCATCTTTATGTAAAGACCATCATGCAAAGCATGTTTGAAGAGAGTCAAAAATCAATCTTAAGAGTACAGATCTAATATTTATCTATTTTACCTATTTTAATCTACTTTGTTAGCTGTTGGGTCCAAGTTTGATTACTATCTACTTTTCAGATGCCCATACGACATGATTTTGGCATATTTTCATGCTGAAAATAACAGTAATTAAATATTCATGTGGGAAAAGAAGAAAAACTTTGTATTTATATCAGCAGAATGGGGCACATACGAAATATCACCTATGAAATCAACATCATTAATTGTGGAAACATAGTCCTAGTATCATTTCAGTAACTGAGATACACTCACCAGAGGTTCCTTAATGCTATCTGTTTACAGAATCAAACTATAGTGGCATGGTGAGTATTGGAGACAGTTAAGAGTGACACAGTAGCAAGCTATTGATGCCAACAGGAATCATATATCACCAAGATAAATTCTTATGATATTATTTACATTCACCTAATCTGCAGTGGTCACACTACTTATTCTCTTCAAGAAGTGTATTTTCCATATAGTCCAAAGAGGTTTTCTGATTGAGTTTAGTTGCAGTATTTTTTATCTATTTTTTTAATTAATTGGAATTTTAAAAAATTACTGTATTTGGTTGGTAAAACAGGCTTACTGAGAACAGGTTGCTTCCAAGGAATCAGAATCCAGATCACCATTTCAGTGACACATACAGTACAGCTCAGCATAACTTCACATTCACTTTCAGCAATCTAGAGACTAACTGCATCTCATAGACACTAAGGGGTTAACAGTGGTTCAGGAGGAATAAAAGACATTAGGTAATGTCAAAATAAAAAAGCTAGCTTAAAGAATTTGTGTCTGTCTAAACTGAGACAATTTCCAGATTCTCAAATTAAAAATATATTTCAGACATGCTCCTTGTTATTAACTTCCAACAGACCTCAGGAACGAGAGAGGTGATAAAAAAAGGAATGTCTACGTGACATTATTGCATGAAAACATACAAGTCTTTTCTGAAGACCCATCTATCACACATACCCAAGAAGAACACATTAACTTCCCTACATTACCACTACAGCTCTTCAAGAGCAGACAAATTATATCAATTCCATACAGTTACTATTATAATCAGTTTGACCCAAGTCCTGAAAAACATGCAGACTTCCAAAGAGAAGGAAACGGAATGCACTAGAATCAGAAAGAAAGCAACTTAATACAACTGAAACTGTGCAACAGCTATTTAACCAAACAGTCTGATTGACTGAATTAAAAGATAACATTACAATCAACTGGTCAAGGAAAAGGAAAACCTGCCAGAACATAAGGTAGAACTACAACTGAAATAATTATGTAAAAGCATTACAAATATAAATCTTACTTTATTAAGGAAGATACTTAAACTGAACAAGTATTCACAAAATATAATTATAATCCAACTGCTTCACTAATTTTAAAGAATGAAAAACTGGTCAAATAAGAAAAATATTAAAAAGCATACCAGAAGAGGCTTCCAGTCTTTCTAATCTGCTGATCAACCAATCAAGAGATCCAGAAAATTGAGCACAGTTTTTACGATTCCCTCGAATCAAAGCCGCTATTGGAAAAAGAGAGAAAAATAAATCACCACAATTATAAGTCCATTTAAATTAAAAGAATCCCTGTCTTCTCTCACCAGGAAAGATCTGGTAAGACAGATTCTAAATCTTCAATTATTGATGCTCTTGTTTTAAATTTAAATAACACGAGTGATGGTTAGATTGAAGCAGAAGAAATACCCTTGGTATCCCATTGACCTTTAAGGAATTTGAATTATTTTAGCTTTAGAATCATCTCAGTAATCCCTGCAAAATGCTCTACATGAAGTAGCCAGTACTGTCACCATAAAAGTCAGCTGCTACTGTAGAAATACATTTCTGTAAAACAGAACCTGTCTTGTAATGACAGGAAACATTGGAAGAGCAGAATGGAAGCCAATAAACATAGACGATGAATGTAAATTATTTTCTATTGATACAATACCTTTGTTCAAGAATAATACAAACTAAAACAAGACAGATGTCCAGGAACTGTTTGTTTGGTTTGTAACTATTTCATCCTCATGCTTCGAGCTGAAGATTGAAGTAGACCAAATGCACGCACTGATGTGTGGGTATGGCTCACTAGATATCTCACTGGACACTAGGCACCCAGAAGCCTGCCCTGTCCTGGAATACGTACATTTGCACGTATGTGCATGCACATGAGCTCTCAGAGAAGTATCTGTTCTACTAAAAAAAAGAGGCACTAACTTTTCTGGGTCTTGTGTAAAACAGTGAAAATTGCTTTTCTCAAGATTGTTTTCTAATTCTCCCAAGAAATTATTTCAATCTGAAATTTCAATGGTTATTTTCAGCAGCAGAGACTTGGTCCTGCTAAAAGCAATGGCCCCTTAAAACCTATGCATTGCTGCTGCAGAAATTCACTATTTTATATTGCAACTGTGTTTTTAAGCTGTTTCATTTGTAAAAGGTTAGACTCACAGATTGTGACATAAAGATGACATGAAACTGTATCTGCAAAGAGGAAAAGCAATCTTGGAGTTAATTACAAGCAAGTCACTGCACTGTGCACTGACAGTTCTGTACCATAAGGAAAGAGATCACAATCCAATTGCTTCATAACAAAAACCAAAACAAAACAAAAACAAACAAACAAACAAAAAAAAAAAAACAACCCACAAACAACAAACCCCACACACAAAAAACTCAAGCAAAAAATAACCCCTACCAAGCAAAACAAACAGACAAAAAAACCCCTTTCTCTTGCTGCTTTATATGATTAAAAATACCAATAACCTGAAATCTTACACAGCTAATTAATCATTACAATAGTTACTTGAAAATACTTGGGAATTGTAAGAGGAGGAGCATCTAGTTAAAAGACATAGATTAGAACTAAGGAACACCTGTTTCTGCAAGTGACTTTTTTACTGATTATAGGCAGGCCACATAATTTCACTGTGCTTCAGGTACGAACATAAAATGAAGGCAGTAACACTTCACTGCTTAACATGACATCAGTAAATGTACTTCATTTACAATAATAAGGCACAGATGGTTTCACAAATGCAGTTTAGAAGTTCATGAAAGGTTAGTATTAAGTGGTTAAAGCTCTACGTTAAATGAGGCACACCAGCCATTGAATATTGAAAACAAAATACAATATCCAAGTTGCTTCTTTTATTGCTCACTACTCTGAACTACCTGATACTATCCAGTCGCAACTCGAAGTCTTTAAATGCCTCCATTCTTGTCACAGCAAAATACATCATAGTGTCAACGACATGACAAAAGCCACGAATTTTGGCATCAGTTTACTTTCACTTATGCGCAGACTCAAAAACAAAGTACTGTTTGCTGAAACAAGACTCAGCAAGCAATATCCATTTGTCATCCAAGTAACTACTGTACAGCTCTAGCATTATTCAGAACAGAGCAACATTCAAATTCATTATAGCCAGATCAAAGCCAGACTTCTTAAGCATTAGCTGCCAGAAGATAATACAGTTTGAGAAGTAACATAAAAGGGCAGGAGGGGCATAGACACTGGGAAGACAACAAAATCTTGTGAACTGTTCTGCTCACTAGAAATCTATGGAAACAGTAGTGGGTGCAGGACAAGTAGACTCTTTCAGAAGGAATTTTCTGGACTTGCCAACTGGAAATTTCAGACTTGAAGAAATGCCTCAGCAATCAAGCCACTACTTCCTCCATCCTGAGCTAAATGAAGTGAACTGATGACCTTTTAGAATGTACATGATGGAGTATAAAAGTCTGTGGTTGGATTATTCATAGATGTAGTGCAGTTTTTGTAACAGCTTCATTTGTTTTATATCTTGTTACATTGAGACATAACTTTCTGGACTTACTCTGGATACTTTTAAATATTTGTAACACCTGCCTCAACTTCTTTAATTGATACTTAACAAATCAAATAACTACCACTAGTATACATGAGACAACAACCTTAAAAATATTTAATTTTATTTAATGGGCATATATGATCTGAAAGATAGATTAAGATGTAAAACTTTTACCAGTGTTCCTTCTCTGTGATCTATCTCAGGATTGGACAAGCAGACATCCTTCAAAAACACATTACAGAATGTCACATTTTCAAGCATTCATACAGCATTAGAGTGAGTATAGAGAGCAGAAGAGGGAGGCAAAACATAACAGTAGTACTACTGTGACAAAAAGCTCACAGTATCATTTTCAGTGTGAAAGCTTAGTTTCATTTCATGCCTCTTTTACAAATTTTAACTGTTGGAGATAAAATCTGCAACCTTTCCTCCTGCCAATGGTTGAGCTACCTTCAGGAAACCCAGACTGAACAATCTGGTTGCTTGCCAGGATGAAGATAGTCAAAGCTATCCAGGGTTGTTTTGTTCAAATATAGTGGAAACAGCAAGAAAGATTTTCTTCATTTTCTTTAACAGACCACAGAGTTCTGAAGGAAGACAGACATTGGCAGAGAAGTGAAGAATGTAGCTGTAACATGCAAACAAACAACAGAAAGGTCCATACCATGTTGGCATGGGGGGGAGGAAAGGAGTGGAAGAGAGGTAGAGGAGCGATGGAAAATTAAATAAAATAAAAAAAAAAAAAAGAGGAAAAGGATCTGGGCATTCCCCTCAAGAACCTATAATATTATTCATGTTGCCAAGTCATAAAATTTCTCAATCATCAAACATTGTCAACCCACTGGCAAAACCTCCTATTTACCTCTGAAACATTTCTTCATACAGAACTACAATACAAAGGACAACAGTGTATCACTTTTACAAATACTCTTAGCTGAAATCAAAGCAGTCCATTGTATCTGAAGCTCTGGATCCACATGCTGACTCACTCATCACTATGCTACAAGTTACAGAACTGGAGAGATGTGTATGTAGGATGTATTTAGCTTACAACAATAGAAACTCATGGAAATCAAAACCAAAAATGTTTAAATTACCTTATCATGTTCATAAAATCTACCAATCTAATGATAGGAAATGCCACTTTTTGGTCACCCTTGCAACCTGTGCATATGCATCACGCTACAATCTTCAACTACATTAAGGTGGTAGATCTCAACAACTCCTCAACCAGCGTCATAGTCACAGGAAGCCCCTCCTATCCTAACAGCCTGTCATTAGGTGACAGCAGCCACTGTTCAGCTAGCTTTTTCATTGCTCCGAGAGATCACGGAAAGGGGTTCTGGTTGTCTGAATGATATATACTATGTCAACTTCTACTTCCTCTGACAGAAAACTCAGTGGGCCAGACAGAAGCACCCCATTGGTTTATGAAGGGTTAACCATACACTGGCTATTCCTTCCCCCTCCCCCCACCCACCTCCCAAGATTATTTTCTTCTTGAGGAGCACAAGATGACAAACCTACTATGACTGTTAAAAAACATTGTACCAGTACTACATACAGAGCTCCTGCTCAGTTCCCTCACTTTGCTGTTGGGCAGTAAGGGCAGTTCATGAGAAGTGAGGCATGCTATTAAAATTTCATTTTCTGTGTCTCTGATTTTGGAGGAAGGCAAGTTTTCAGTACGCCTTACAGACATAAAATACTGCTGAATATTCTGAAAAAAAAAAAAAAGGAAAAAAAAAGGTCAGATCTCACAGCTCTTGATTTGGGAACCAGCATTGGTAGAGTATTTTTACCTGAAGTTTTCTCTGTAGCTGTTCATCTGACGGAATGGGAAATAATACCTACTATTTGGCTTATTACAAAAGTTGCCAACAAAACACTTACTAATAGTTCTAATTATTCAGATTACTAATCATAAATGGCACAAAATAACTCCAATATAATAGTTTTTTTTTCCCCTACCATGAATTAAAAGGGTCACAATAAATAAGGCTCAACAGCACACACTGAGTAGCAAAGAGAAAACTAATTATTTTAAATACCAATAATAAGTTAGCACTAAATAAGGAATGGGTCCTATAGAAAAACTGCTATGTGATCATGTTTCACAATGCACACCCACAGAAGAGAGGAATAATAATACACATACTACATTAATCTGGGCACTTCCTAACCACTTGACTCACTTCATTTTACAAACTCAGTATTCAGTTGTGGAGTTTTTAGTGGAATTGACACATATCATAACATTACTTGCATATCTTTTCAATTCTAAATTTTTCAGGAGTGAGATTTAGTATAAGTAACACATACTGCAGAGTAAGAAAACAATCCTGCACCAGCACTTCGCTCAAACTCAAGCTTTTGCCAAAACAGATGCAAGTTTAAAGGCAAGCAGGCCCTCACATTAGAGCTGGTATGCTACAGAAAGAGAGCAGCCCAGGCACATGTAAGCAGCCTGCACAAAGGACTGCTTAATGACAGAGACACATTAATGTCCCCAGTCACTTAAGGTCAATTTTAAGGTTACTATTTGGGCATACCTATGTGACAGAGGAAACCTGATGACAGAGGAGTAAGGAAGTGACAAAATGATCTCTCAGGCAGTAAAATTTCCTTTTGTAAACAATTAAGAACTAAGGTATAGCAGTGGATTAATAATCCCATATAATGAGCCACAGTAGAACATAAAACATGCAATTCAAATTGGTGAGCAAGAAAATGAGGTGACCAAATGCTACTACCTAATCAGAAATTTGACCAGGACACCAACCAACACTTAGATACCTACAGAAAGTATTATGCAATTTTCAGTGACTGCATGTAGACAAGTTCTTCATGATGTACTGCATCTAAGAGAGGTACCACAGCACAGTGTAACCTAGGATAATGCTGGATTCAATGGTCATTACTGACTAAGAGGGGTCTCTGGGAATAGAAGCTGTAGATTTATGGTGCAGTTCTGCACCCAGATGTGTGGAAAGTCACAGCCTTCTACAAAACTGCCCACAATCTTGTGGCTTCTTCACACAGGAATGATATATTTGCATATATTTTGTTCACACGGTTTTGGGCAGTATACATGATACATTAGCAATATGAGGAAATGAAAAAGCAATCAATCATTTAATTGAAGTCAGAAACATGTTATTTATCATAATAAATATTGCTAGGAAAAAAAATCACAATTTAAGAGTGTTTTCAGTGTGTTTTATTCTTAAGCACATGCAAGGACCTGGAAATGCAAAAATCTTGTTTAATTTGTATCCTAAATTTCTTCACAGCAGAAATTCTCCTGTACTAAACCAGGTATATATTTCAACTGAGTTTTATATTGAGCTAAAACAATCCAAGTAGCCCATATGTCTTACCTAGTAATTCATACAAAGAATTCAGAATTGATTTCCATGCTTCTCCAGCTTCCTTCCCAGCTACATCTGCAAAATGAGCTGCACTGCTGTATACATTCAAGCGATCAATACATTCAAGAACAAGGTTGATCATACCCTAAAAATGGAAAGGCTCAGATTGTCAGAGAAAAAACAAGTATTGTTTAGGCGTAAATACATAAGATTTTCAGAAATCTAAGAAAACAAAACATGAAAGGCAGGATATATACTCATATACTTTGGGTCAGACAACTGGAGTCAAACAAGCAATCCCTATGGAAAAGTTTTGCTTCCCTATGACAATAAAAATTTACCACTTAGGATAGTTAAAATAAAACATTAAAAAATAAACAAACAAACAAATGTATTCCAGGCATAATTGTGGGCAAGTTTCCATTCTGCAAGACATTTAGGCATCTAATTATAGGCAGCTATCACTACTATAACAGCTAACATTAAACAAAATATTTGAACCATGCTTATTAAACCAAAACATCCTTCTGCATCAAAAGATTACACTACAACAGAAGAAATTAATTAACACATAACTATGTAACTATTATAGTCAGAAATTAGGGCACAAGGTCATATAAATTTTTATCTATTTATTTATTTAAAAAAGGAAAAGGAACTAAGGCCTTAAATGCATTTCTTCAAACGTACAGGAAAACCAACAGATCTAAAGAGATTACTAATGTAGCAAATAGTCTTGACTCTTAAAAGAAAAAAAACAAAACAAAACAAAAAAAACAAACAAAAATTTTAAAAACCCAACAAACAAACAAACAAAAAAGCAAACATACTCCAGATTGCACATCAATGCTACAGACACTGCAAAAAAAACTTGCAGGCAACATGGTGGAAAACCAGAAGTAAAACAGAGAGATAAGTACCTCTTCCTGGAAGAGGTTCTGGCGATTCTTCAGTGCTCGGAGCCTGTTTTGTTTGTTTTCATGCTCCAGATGTTCATCAGGGGGATGAAAGTAGCCAATCAAGTCCTGCAGGCTCAGACTGACTGACTCAATAGGCAAATCGACAGTGGAAGACTTCACTTTCTTGCTGAGAGAGTCAAGGCCCCTACAAGAAGATGAAAAGTCTCCTGAGTGCTGGAAATTAATTTATTTTATAATGTAAACTATTGGTTTAAAAGCAAAGTTTGCTTAGATGCCAAAGCTCAACACATTTTCTGACAGGTGTGATTTAAACCTGCCCCATTCTCCATTTAATGATCCACCTCTCTCTTCAGAAACATAAACTGGGAGCTATCAAAAATGTTGTTTCTCTCAATTTTTTCTGAAATCTAAACCACACATTTTAATATTCTACCTATGCATTTACCAGTGTCAGAGGCACACCGAAAGATGAAGAGGAGCTACTGTAAACCTATTTGAAGCATCATGAGACTGGAACAGACATAAGGCAAAGAACGGTGCCAGAGTGCCCAGCTAGTCCATAGGGGCTCTCAGGCATGTCTCTAGCCTGTTTCTCAAGCCATCTTCAGTGCTGGAAGATTCCACACAATTCGTCCCAGCACTTCATTAGCCTTTTTGTTTCAAAAAAAGGGCTTTTGTTTCAGAAAAAGCTTTCAGTTCAATCTTAGTCTTGCTGTAGTGTATGATTACTATCTCCTAGAATTAGGGGGGCAGACTGTTCTCATCCATGTTGCAGCTGCCCCTTGCTTAGCTGAATCCCCAAACCCCATAACCCAACTTTTCCTCAGCACTGTGCTTTCCCTTCTGCTGTGATACACCCTCCTCCTCCATTTAAACCTCAACTTTCTTAAAATGGGGCTGCTATAGCCAAGACTGAGACCTCACTAGTACCATGCACCACATAGAAGGCAAGGGCTTTCCCTCGCATCTCTCTGGCTCCCCTCAGGAAGGCGCTGATGGGCAAGAGCTAAGCAGGATGCTGCAGGAGGGCTGCCAGGACCTTTTGGAAAGAGCAGGAGGGGCCATCAGGGGCAGAGAAACCAGGAGTGCTGAGGGCCTGTGAACATCACATCCATCCTCAGGGAAGAGGGAAAGATCCAGAGGATCCTGAAACTCTGCAGGAGCCAGCCAGGTCCCAGAAGTGCGGGGAGAGGAGCAGTCCTGAAGGGAATGGCCCACCCTGCTGGCTCACAGTCAGGGGAAGCAGGAGGAGGTGGCTTCTTTGACACTCACAATTTCTCTTTTGACTCATTCTCAATTCTGCCATTGTATAAAGGTGTTTACTAGCAAATTTTTGAGTAAAACCCAGGTAGTAAAGAGGCCTTTTTTGTTTTCATTAGTGGCTCCATTTATGCTTACCTAAAGACTACCAAGCTCCAGCTGGCAGAGGAGCCTGCCATGTCCACATGGTCACCAAAGGCCCTCCGCAACCTCACTCACAACCTTCCTCACCTCCTGAGCTGCACAGCACCCTGCTTGCTCCCAGGATTCCCCTTTTGGCCATGATATACAGCAGAAGGCCCCATTTTATACTCTGCTTTTTTGACACTGGTGAGTATTTGGAGAGGGAAAGGGGAGTGTTGTTTAGTTGGGTTTAGGGGTGGTTTTTTGGTGTGGTTTTTGTAGTTGTTGCTGGGGTTTTGTTGTTGTGGTGGGTTTTTATTTGCTTTGTTGGGGTTTTTATTGTTAGGTTTTTGGTTTGGTGGTTTGGGTTTTTTTGTTCTTTTTTTTAACTGGCATGTCACTGTATGTTCATCTCAAATGGTGAACTAGAGCTGGAAAAATTCTAAATTTAGGAAACATTATTAATTCACTAGGAATATTTACTGCTGAAGAATAAGAATCTCTTAGAATAAATAACACAATTTTTCAATAAGATAGCTACAAAAGTTATCTTTAAAACATAATTTTTAGTATTAAGTGAAATTTTTCCATTGATTTTGTGGGAAAGAACTAGGGCACACACCAATCAGAATAATTTTGATCCTCTCCAATTCAGCTCTTTCTTCCTGGTGTAACATCCTGCCAAAACTAAATTGTTAAACACTACCTTGGACTCCCTGCGCATTCCATAAAAACCTCCACTGTAATTTAGCAGTACATTGATTTGTGAAACCTAACCATTAAATTGCCTTTCTCTGTCCTTATCTTTTATGGCATTTTTAGAAGCTTCTAAGAAAATGTATTATTTACAAAGTGACCCAGGACTTGCTTTTCTTTTAAATGACAGAGTAGGCAATTCTCCTGACTGAAATTTTAATCTGTTTTTATTTAAGTACCTGAAGTAAATATTGGGGTTTGTTTTGTTTTGTTGTTTGTTTCAGTTGGTTGGTTGGTTGTTTTTTCAAAAAAAAAAAAAAAAAAAAAAGACATTTTTTGTCAATTGGCTATGTCTTTGGCTGTGCACTGATTTAAAACATGATTGCCTCAGGTCACCATCTCCCACATTGTCTTCTCTTACAACAAATGAGTTTCTATGAAATTCTTATCATTCCATATAGTCTTATTGCATATCATCTTTTTCACAGGGCTTTTCATCAATTACTAAAATCACAAACATTTGAGAATTAGCATTTCAGCAGTATTATTTAGGAGGACGTTTGGAGTAGGAAGATAGATGCAAACCGCATAAATCTGGCAGAATTTTAAATGGCTAAAATACTATAAAAGAAAGCATTTTATACATAGTAAAATATTAAAAAACCAAATCATTACAAGGAAACAAATGAAGAAAGTGTAATGGGTGGGTACAAAGGTGCAAGTTGTTACTTTTAAGAACTTTTACTCGAGACTGTGAACTTCTTCAGTATATTTGTGTCTTTATAGTTTTACAGTTATCTCCTTCTTTCAGGTTTTTCACAGAAGAGCTGTTTTAAAAAACATACTTAGAAGAGCTAAATGGTGTACCGCATGACTTATAGAAAATTTTAGCATGAAAAAAAAAATCTCTTCTATGGTTTATTTGAATTTTGAGTATGTTTATGCATTCCAATCAAGGTTGACTAATAAAGTAATATTAGAAGACAGAGAAAAGACACTGACCAATACCTCTCAAGGACATCTCTGCTGATAATACATAAAAAACTTGCATAAATCTGGTTTGAGAAAGAGTCATATGTTTGTTCTGAGGGCTAAATTGTTCACTGTTGTGTTAACACCCACTTTGAATGAAATAAGAGATAAAAAAAAAAAGGATGCAAGGATCAATTTACAAGCCCACCTTATAAACCTGTTGAAAAGGAAGACTGTACTACGTATGACACGTGCTGTACGGGACTCTTCATTCTGAGATCTGGACAATGTTAAACCATCATCCATGTGACCTTCATGGTGCATTATTGCCTACAATACAAAAATAAGAAGCAGCCACTGCAAAATGAAACATTACCCACAAATAAGAGGTAGAAAAACTCAAAAAAACCTAGTAAGACAGGCTAGGGAATTATGGAGTCACAAAAAAAAAAAAATATAAAGAATTTCATTAAATACAGATAATCCCATGTTTTACTTCCTCATGTCCAATGACACACTTGTACTTAGCCAGCAGGTTCAGTGCCATAATAATATCAAAGCCACAGCTTCTATAAACAATATACTTCATCAGGAAAAAAAAAACAAAACAACAAAAGAAAAAGGAAAAAGGAAAAAGTCTATGAGGTCTTGTTTGTGGCTTTTTGTCAACCTCAAAAATAGTTCCCTTGCACTGTAGCCAATCCCTAAAGTACAGAAGGTCAAAACAGGTATTCTTTACTTGTCCAGATTTCCAAGGATTTTAATAGCCTTCTCTTCTGACTGTGCCTTGAATCACTACCAATAACTTCCAGCTTTTCATGTTTAGTCATTGTGGCTGTAAAGGTATTCAATCCAATCTATATAAATATTTTAAACTATTTTCGATAAATAATTTTCCTTGTCATATATACAACACAAACTATTTACATTGCTAAATTATTCAGTAACTTATCTTATTTTGAGTCATTTTAGATATAAGTATTACAATTATGTTAGTATTATAACTTAAATTTTACACGCATATAAACAGTTTTCTAGATACATATTGTTAGAGAAAATATTTTATAGAATATGTGTGTATACATATATACATATATGACAGACAGATTTTATATATGAATATATTTACATACAATTATAAGGCATGCTCTAGATTTGAAATTCTGGCATGGAAAACAGTCCTAGGAAATACTACAGTGTGGATAAGCATCACATTTTGTCTTTTTTTAAAGAAGGCTAAAACATGTTTTCCTTGCTGAGAAATCATTTCCTGCAAAGTTATACATTTACAATAAACACTACCACAAATATAGCTTCTGGAAGATGTATTAAGTTGTAAAGGAATCTTTTTCCTACTTTATTATGCTGAACTAGTATTCTGTTTGGCCACGGTTATCCCTTAATAATCCCTCAGGGCTCAAGTCTTGACCATTCCAGCCCAACAGGTCATACGCTTGCCACAAGGAAAGAAAAGACTTTGAACTAAAAGCTTCCTCAATCCAAACTATAGCACTTGAAGAAGGAATTTTTAGCATATTCTGCAGGCTATAACTAATACTTTAGTCTGGCATCAAGTATATCCAGATTTATCAGTTTGTGGATTAATGTCTATAGGCTAACACATGCACTTTGTTTGGCTTTCAGTTTAATAATTCAGTACATCACATAACTTTTCAATATGTGACAAAAAAAAAAAAAAAAAAAAACAAACCCAGAAACACACCACTTTTCACAAAGAAACAAAGACATGCTTAAAACAACAGAAACCCAGAAATTAGCTGTCTCTGGTAGTTCCCTTCATTTCTCCCCTCGCCCTATCAGACTGCGACTGAATAAAAATCATTCCTATTTATAACCTTACCTTCCGCTGCACAAAACCCATTCTTACAGACTTTGCATCAGCAGACTGGTATGTGAGCCATAAGCCTGTATCTACATGTTGTATGAAGCATATTGAATCCCCATATTTTATTTCCGGTGCTCCCATTCCATCCACCTCTTTTCTTGCCCCTATGTCCAACTTTTCCTGAAGAAGAAAAAAAAATGTATACCAGAACAATAACTATCATGTTAATATTTGTATAAAATACTGAATACTAAGCAATTGTCCAGAACAGGACCTAACAGAATAATTGAGATCCTTCTTTAACTCAATTATTTTAAAATGGCGAAAGTATAACTTTTAGTTAAACATTCAGGGAAAACATGGAGCTTCCCTGCTTCTCCTATCAGCAACAAAGTCAAGCCACTTCCTTCAGGTCCTCAAGGTAATGTTACAAATAATGAGACCAAAAATTCTAAATGTTCTATCTTACTACAGCCAAGAAATATAAGGAGAATGATTACACCATACACGTATATATGCCTTAACAATCTGGGGAGACAGCTTTACTGTAAAAGATAACAAAGAATTTTTTTTTTAAATGAACAGAAAAGAATCTCTAGTTTATTAGAGGCGGGTTTTCTAAAACATTTCTTAAGTAAAGGGAAATGTTATGTAACTAGATTTTCAGCCTACAATTATGAATACATTTTGAAGCACTTAAAATTCTCAGGTGAAATTCTTATTAATTTTTATTATTACTTTTCATAACATTAGGCTGCCAGATATAATATATTCATTGACTCAACAGTTTCTGCACAGAGATGTTGATTTCACTATCTATCTTGTAAATGCCTGATTCCTTAAGTACCAAATTTCTTATTAAAATCTTGTACCTTGATACATGGCAATAGCTGATTTACTAATACATCTGATGCCAATTACCAAGTTATTGAGTGCTTCTATTTCATTATTAATTCATTATTTTATTCATATCTTTTCTCTAAATATTGTATTCAATCCTTTCAAAAGCTAGCACAAATAACCTGAATGTAGTAACAGCTGGAAATTGAAAAGCTAGTTATAATTGGACATTGCACACAAATGATGTTGAAGGAAAAAAAGGGTTGGGTCCTCCCATCACACGAAGAAATGACAGCCTGATTTCAAGCTCCAGTCTTTTAATTATCTTCATAACTAGAAGATAGTGTGAACCTGTGCGAACATACTGTGTTTTTACACTTTAAGATGTTCTTTTTTTTCAGGTCTTCCTCCACACAACTAATTACTTAAGATATGAACACATGAAGTAACAAATTCTCATAAAGCACCATCAGTAACATGAGGGATTATTAATTTAAATTATTATTTTGTACCTTATTTAAATGCTACTGACTATTACAGAAATTGAAACTGGGTTGACAATGAAATCTTCATTCCAATTAGAATTAATGTTAAATTTACTT
>JANHGB010024600.1:5683-56623 GCA_026283785.1 Coracopsis vasa | reverse complement strand
GCAGCCTTCTCTTCTCCAGGCTGAACAGCCCCAACTTTCTCAGCCTGTCTTCATACAGGAGGTGCTCCAGTTCCCTGGTCATCCTCGTGGCCCTCCTCTGGAGTTGTTCCAACAGTTCCATGTCCTTTTTATGTTGATGACACCAGAACTGCACACAGTACTCCAAGTGAGATCTTATAAGAGCAGAGTAGAAGGGCAGGATCACTTCCTTCAAATCCTCTCTTTTGATATGGAATGTCTTCTAATTCCCAACTGGGTTTTTTTTTACGGTCTATTACTTTTAGGTAGACAATTTTTGACTGGGCATGGAGCTCCAGTTCCTCCTGTTTGTTCGCCAGACTCTGTGCATTAGCATACATGCACTTGAGGTAGTTGGTCTTCTGGTTCTCATCTTACGAGGCAGCTAAGGAACATTTGTCGCTGCTCTGGTTGGCCTGGCTTATTCCCCAGTTGATTGCAATGTCATGAGCACTGCCGCTTTGGGCCTTCAGTTTAATGCCCAGCTTACCAAATAGGCCAGCCTGATGCCAAAGATTCCCTTGACTCTTCTAGACAGGTGGATGCCATCCCTCCCTACCAGGCTATAGTCACTGAAGAGTGTCCCATTGTCACAAAAGCCAAAACACTCATGGCAGCACTAGCCACAAGTTCTGCACAGGTTCTGGCTTGCAGTTTCAATCATGCCCACATGAAAGAGTAGCAGTGGATAGTAGCCTGTGCTCTTGCTAATTGTGTCACCCTGTCAGCAGCACCTTGGACCTTAGCTCCCAGAAGGAAGGAAAACTCTCATAACTCCCTGTCAGGCAGGCAGATGGGTGCCTCAGTGTCCCTTAATCAAGAGTCATTCACTATGAGCACTCATTGTTTCTTGTGGCATATGCTCTATTAGTGGTATATTCTATGTTTTATAAATAGACTTTTTATTTTGATAATAATTCAAAATAAGTAATTCTTTTTAAAACTTGTATTGTAACTCAAAAATATTGTCAATAGCGATACAGGTCCCAAATTAAATTTCTAAACCCAGCATGTGATTTGTATGGAGCATATCTGCCAAGCAGGAGGCAGCTGTAGGTCCAGACCAAGTAGGCAGTTGCCTAAGGCAGCATCAGAGAGATACGAAAATCACAGTGGTAGCAGGGCAGCTCCCCCCGGCACCACCTGGTGGGCTGAGATTATATTATCTTCACATTCTCAATAATGAGCAAACTTATCCAGCTCCCTGCCTTGGTTTTCCCTCATCCTCCTGCTGATAGACAAAGGTGGTCTTGAAATATCCCAGCATGGAGCTGGTGAATGACTGCTTTTCCCTTCATCCCCCTTCTTTCAAGCATTCATGCTACACTGGGTCAGAAAGCCCAAGCAGGTGTTTGTTATTTTAGTCTCACTAATGTTGATTCACTGCTGTGAAACCTTGAGTCTGACCGTGACAAAATCATTACATTGATTTCTGTACCACTGTACTGGTTTTGACTAAGATAGAGTTGAATTCAGTTGAAACCAGGTAAAGCATTAAAATCGTAAGGAAATGAAAGAGTACCTGGCCATTTTCTGAAAGCTGGGTTAAAAATGAGTCTCTGAAGGAATTTAAGATCCAATTACTAAGTCAGGAGAAAACAGAGTGTTTGAATAAATAGAAATGTAAGAGAATAATTGTTTACCTTATATTAATTCAAATGTGACCTGTAAAATGCAGATGAACAGATGAGGAGAAAGTGAGAGCTATTTTGTTCAATATTAACAACAACTAAACTTTGCTGACTTGGGAACAACCCCAGAAACTCAGAGGCCATACTGGTTAAAACTTGTCTGAACTGACAGAAACTGGAAGCAACTTCAGCTTCCTTTTCAGGATGATCAAATGGGCGATTGCAAACTTAAATATCAGTATTAAGCCTGTGCTATAAGCACGTATTGAAATGGTAGACTCAGAGGGGACAGGCTAATAGGATACAACTTTTTTTTTTTAAATTCTTAGGGACTTACATATTTCACTTCAGCACAAAAAAAAAAATAAATCTAGCGAGATTCAAACTTGTCTTGAGAAAATGCTTGTTTATTATTGTTAGCACAATTAGATTTTCTTTGGCAGTTTTGCAACAGGTTTTGTACTGTCATTTATATCTTAGCTTCTGCCACAGCCCTTATAACTTACATGAACAGTTATCAGATAATGGAGGTGAAGATACATTAATATGTCCGCTTTTTTCCTTTTAGATTGTGAAAGGCTCTTACATTTCTGCTTTAGATGAAAATACATTTGAAGAAGACGAGAAAAGTTCTTTCTCAGAAGCATTATATTGAGGCAGCTTATTCATATTATATTTTGCCATTTGTTATTTAAAATACTGGAACAGGTTGCCCAAGAGGTAGTAAATGTGCCATCCCTGGAGGCATTTAATGCCAGGCTGGATATGGTTCTAAGCAGCCTGATCTAGTTGACAATGTCCCTGTCTATTGCAGGGGGGTTGGACTTGATGACCTTCGAAGGTCCCTTACAGGCCAAACTATTCTATGACTCTATGATAACTCATTAGATGTCCCTAAAACCAATGCGATTATATGCAGTTATAATGGTCTCAAAATCTGAGTTAATTTCTATGGGGCCACTAGATGGTGCCACATGTATCGTTATATGACTCAGAAAACTAAGGTCTGGGAAAAAATGAATAAACCAACCAAGCAACCAAAACAGACATAATACTGTTTCATGAAATAGCAAGCGTGTTTTTAGATATTATTTTTCATCCTCTCAAACCTCCAATTTCTCTATGCTTCCTCTAACTGTACCGTTCTTTATCCATTAGGTAAGAGTATACATTTCAGAGGGACTTTTTATAAGAGCAAGTAGTGATAGGACAAGGTGGAATGGCTTTAAACTGAAAAAGGATAGATTTAGATTAGATATAAGGAAGAAGTTCTTCACTGTGAAGGTGGTATGACACTGGCACAGGCTGCCCAGAGAAGCTGTGTCTGCCCCTCCCTTGAAGTGTCCGAAGACAGGTTGGACAGGCTTGGAGCAACCTGATCCAGTGGAAGGTGTCCCTGCCCATGGCAATGGGGTTTGAACAATGTGATCTTTAAGATCCCTTACAACCCAAACAATTCTGTGATTCTATGATTCTATCATCACAAAAATGCTGGTTCAATTTAACATATGAGATGAATAGCCTTCTATTTCTTATTGTAAATTTCTCAAAGCTGATTTCTCTAATATCTTCAGATATTTGGAGGAAGGAACAAGTTGTAAATTTGTTTAATGTATATCATTACTGCTTGGTTAGCATAGCTTATTCTATAATCAAGTTTTCCTCATCAAGTCAGCCAGCATTGGCTGCTCCTGCACAGCACCCAACTGTGTAAGGCAGCAAGTTTCCTGAGGGTCATATCCTCTTGGATTTTTCACTGGAGTAAGCTGAACTATTCTTTGAGTTGTGTAGTGAGTGTTTTTAAGAAAATAGGCCTGGTGTTTTTTTGCCAGTCTCATAGGCAATTGTGATAAAGTACAGAAGAGCTATGGCATTTGAATTACACAATATGTGTTCATATTATGCAGCAATCATACTACAACGTAGTGAGCTGTATAAAGTTGTCATATATGTTCCTTCCAGATCCATCACTTTGAACTCAGATCATGATTACTTTTAAAGCAAAGGGTTACACTTATGCACAGCACTTAAGACTGCACATAGCTCATTATCATCATCCAAGATGCACATGGTAGCCATACTCAAGGTATATTTACAGTTAATTCTGCATTGAAAATAAATTTCTAGCTATTTATTTTGCTTCTGAAAGTGACATTTCATTGCTTATTAGTGTCCATGAGACCTTCTGGCACATGACTTCCAGCACTGGCTTGAGAGTACTTCAGAAGAAGTTGTACAATTTCGTTTTTCATCTACTTTTTATTTTGAAAGTTTTGTTTAATTTTTCCAATGCAAATTCTGTTTTTATATAGAATCATAGAGTGATTTGTGTTGGAAAACACCTTAAGATCATCTAGTTCCAACCTCCTTGCCATGGGCAGGGATGCCTCACACTTTGGATAATGACTAGGGAGGGAACTCAGTGAAGCTATAAACTGAGGAAAGCAAAAGTGACCTGTCAGATAAATTGTTGAATATTAAAAAGGCCAAAGTAATGAAATGTAGCACTATAACTCATAGAGTATGTGAGCCATTAAAAGTTATGCAAGTTCAGCTTTTCATCAAGATTTATTGGAGACAAATACTTGATTATTTTTTCATGACAAACATGGTAGAGAAGATAATAAAGTAGTATAAATTTAATACTACTAAGTATTTTAAAAGTCTTCATGAAATCAGGCTGTTCACTTGCTGCTCTCCATCAGGCTTGGTCAAGGCTGACATTTAATGAAAGATCTCTGTGCTATAGGAAAGTGAGAAGTGATTAATCTAGTACCATTATTTCTTGCCCCATCCCAATAAACGCTTACACGATGTTGCCATAAGAAGTGCTTTTTGTTGTATTATTTTGACTGAGGATTAAAGCCAGATACATTTCCTCCTGATAACTCACCAATCCCCAATTTAAGCAGTTACATATATTTCCCATATGAATTTAGTTAGGCACATTGAAGTCATGCAATAGAATTCTACTTCACTTACTGATGTACAAACAGGTAGCACAAGGCAGTCTTTGGTTGAAAGGCCGTACCGTCTAATTTAAGATAAGATGATAGTCAACTATTTCTTCCCATCAGGAACAGTAGAGTTTTACTGTGGAAAATGGGCCAAACACCATCAGATGACATTTTCCTAGCAGATAAAGCTAGGTGCAAATTTAGATATCGTGTCTTAGGAATGAGGCAAGATGATAGTAAAAAAATTGAAGTGAAAGAATATTTGCAGGGGATAAATGTATTCATCTAGATTAAATATAAGGAAGCTGCACCTCTACCAGTGAATTATAATGCTGTAGATTTATAAGTCACACCAGGATTTCAGAGTTTCCATCCTCTCCTTTATAAATATGTGATTGGGCTTTTTAATTGAATATAGGCAGCAGTAAGTTGGAGCTGAAAAGAATAGACAAAGATGTATTTTTTGAATTAGAGAAAAGGTTGTCAGCTGAAAGCTGTGAAGAATTACATCAAAATAATTCAAAGACTGTTAGCAACAGAAGGCAAAACTGAAATGGTCCTGCATACAGAAGCTAGAGAACCAGAGCACATGACCAGACATAAAATTAATTTATATATATTTAAGTCATCAGAGTTATTCCTCTTCCTGAACTCCTGCTCTGTCTCTAATGGCAGTGTGGCATTGGTCATGCTCCCCAAACCTTGAGGTGACTACTGGTGCACATATGTTTGCCCAAACATTCTGAAAATTCTTTCCAAAATAATCTTTCAGTTTAACCATCTGTCCCATTATGTCATATCTAATTAGGATTGTGAGCTAAATGGGCAAGTGCCAGTTAGGAAGGACCTTCATCCTTTTGTGTCTCACTGTAATTGATTCATTAGCAGTGCTACTTAGAAAGTCTTAAAAGTATGAAGAAGGCAGTCTCTTATTCTATGTGCAAAATTACTATGCTATTTCTGTTATATGCTCAAAAATTTGATATTTTTTTATACTTTAAAGATCTGGGGAAACACAGAAAGGAAGTACCAGTTCTTTTACTAATAACCTCAAAACCAGATTTGATTTCAGTAGCAGAATTTCTATAACCCTCCTTTAAACAGATTTAGGAAGACTACAGCTTTTTCCCTCATCCTTTTCCTTGAAGCTCAAAAAATCCAGTTTCTTCAGCTCCTTATCAAAGAGTATGCCTTGCAGCCTCTCTTATCGTATCAGTGGTCATCCATAAGTCGTTCTGCACTATGCCCATGATCTCTTTCTTCTGAGCTCTCAGCTGGGACTAGGTACATGAAAAGTGGCCTCCTGTGTACCAAGAAAGCAGCAGGGAGAAGCCACGTCATACAGTCATAGAATCATGGAATGACAGAATGGTTTGGGTTGGAAGTGACCTTAGAGATCATCTAGTTACAACCCTTTTGCTATGGACAGAGACACCTTTCACTAGACCAGGTTGCTCAAGGCCCCGTTTAACCTGACCTGGAACACTTCCAGGGATGGGGAACTTCCCTGGGCCTGCTGGCTGTTGTCAGTCTCTGTGCCTGGTACACAGCCCTGTCACCACAAGAGTGCACTGCTGACTCGCGTTCAACAAAGATCAGCAAAATGATCCATTGAGATCTCGGTTTGATCAGAGGTATAACTTCAGATAAGCACTAAACTTTCCAGGGAAATGCTTGTATTTTGGCCAGACCTTTCTTCACTGTGGCTTCTGATGCAAGTGTGCATCAAAACGGGTATTGGCTACCTGTTTGCATGCCAGTGACTAAACTCCATGCTCAAAACAGAAACTATAAATAATGCCTGAGTAATATATGGGAGTGTGCCCCTAGAGCAGACATATTTTTATTTGGGTAAACTAAAAATATTTTTAGCAGTAATAACTTTTAAAAATTATTTTAGGGTTGTCTGGAGATTTCTCAGTTGGGTTTTTTTGTCACAAAGTTGATTTTCTCACTAGCCCTAGAATTGGTTGCTGGCTTGACTACGCGGACAAAGATTTTGGAAGTGTTTTAACCATGCACACTGCAATCGCAAACAGGACTAAAAGGCAGGTCAGAGTGAAAAAGGGCTGCTTGGTCATACATGATGTTTCCGAACAAGAGTGTCATCTCCTGGGTCAATTTTGAGTGACCAAATGTCCTAAATCATTTCATCCTTGCTCACTAGCCTTCGTGCAACCATCCTAGGAGAAGGAAAACTCTAAATTTGGCAATTAAAATTCAGCTATGACATAGCTGGTGAGAGCTTACCGTATGTCCTGCTTTAATGGAGTGGAATAAACATAATTATGTATGCACCAAACAGATTTTTTTTTTTTTTCTTCAGGATATTGGCTACAGTTTTATATATATATATATTAATAAAAAAGAAAAAACTGTGATACTTCCCTAAGTGTTACATGTTATTCTGTAGCATACCTTCTGGGGTTTTCTATTTCAACTGAAATCTTGCAGTAACTGTTGATTACAAGTTCTAATGCCCAATCTTTAAGAGATAAATATCTAATATTTCATTTCACCTTTTGTAAGCTTAATGTATCACAGATGCAAGTTATAACTTTGTGGAGAGTGTCAAATGTAATTATCTTGAAGATTAAAGCAGTCATCATAACTGAAAGATACATTCTGTTATCCATAATAAGCCTTTGTGAACAGCAAATATGCACAGCATACATTAAACATTTACAAAGGAAATCTAAAACTCCAGCTAGTTATTTTCAGATGTTGATGTTTCATATTTACTCCATGAAGTTAGCAATGCTATTAAATGAGGTTTTAATGAGACACTCTGGTTTGCTATTCTAGGAATTGTATTTCTTCATATCTTTACTTGATTTACTTCGCAGCTAATCAGCCAAAATTGCTTCTGCATGCACTTTGTTGTTCCTGCTGGCATCTGTTTTCAGACATGGCATATCTGTCCTCTGGAGCATCACTATAGAGAATGGAAAATCATTAATTAGAGTCAAGGTTATGACACTGGCATTAAGGGCTGGCTGGGAAGAACAGTGAGCTTGTACTAGCTGGTTTTGGGACCACGAGGCTGGCAGTATACAGCAGTACTCTTTCTAACTTTTAGGACCTGAGACTAGCTACTAGATGTCGAGTTCCTGTAAATCATTTTAGGAGGGCATTCCATTATTATATGTTTAGCAAACTGTGCACTTCACAGACTCAAAAGGAAGGTGAAAATGTGAAACTTATGCCGTGTTTGTAGGGCTGGCACCCTGACCTGTGTTTTGCTATAGCTCTGTATCTGGTGTAATACTGTTTTACTGTCAAATCAAGTAATTATTTTGAAAAGTAAGAGATATGTGGTGGCATTCCCATTGAGCTGGGTCTGAAATTAAGATTACCTGCCATGTTCTTCTTCAGTCTGAAAATACTGTAGCCATTTGTTAAAAAGATATCTAAGTGATGAAGTGGGTCACATAGGAGAACTTGAAACTCTGTTTATTTTCTGTGAACTTAAAGTTTCCAGAGGCATCATTAGAATACTGAATTTATACAGTTCTTTAAGAAAATAGGAAACACAAGTTGTGCACTCAGGCCCAATGCAAGATGCAATGCTCTGGAATAATCAAAATTATGCCATGAAAAAATGTGAGTATCTAAAATAGCAACAGCAACACATAAATGGAAAATTTACTTACAAATCTTTATGTACACTAGAAGAAAGTAAGTAAAAATGTTTCTTTAAGTGCTTCATAAAAGAATGGGTGAGGGAAACAATTAAAGAGCTAGTGAAGTAATGGAAAGATTATATTTATGAGTAGATGATGTAGAAATTCCCAGGAAAAATATGGTAATTGGAAGATGGGAATAAAACACTCCACAAAGAAGTTGAAGAAGCAAACAAACAAGAAGACAAAGCTCACATCTGAGACTGACAGGTTAAAATAATAATTTTAAAAGTAATATTTAAAAATAATAAATTTAAAAGTATCACAATGAACGGATATATATATGTTTGACTGAAAAGTATGGTAAAATGCATGGCATTTCTTCTTTACAATTCCTGATGCTTTAATCATAATATTAACTATTTTGCTCACCTACATATTTGAAGAAAAAAATATTATTTACGTTCTCAGTGTTTCCATAAAGAACAACCAGATATACTCTATCTGACACAAATGAATCCCTTCTTGAATGCAGCATGCAGTTTTATCCTCTCCAGTACCATGAAGATGTCAACAAGTTTTGAAGGAATTCAGATAACAGCAACATAAATGATTAAG
Organism: Coracopsis vasa; assembly: GCA_026283785.1. Taxonomy (NCBI): domain Eukaryota; kingdom Metazoa; phylum Chordata; class Aves; order Psittaciformes; family Psittacidae; genus Coracopsis; species Coracopsis vasa. The sequence goes on along the minus strand of JANHGB010024600.1, from coordinate 47,776 downwards.
GGGCTGGAGAGTTTGATTTATGAGGAAAGATTAAAACACGTTCTGCTTAGCCAAATGACAGCTAATAATGCAAGGGGAGAGTAATGATAACAGCCTGCAAGTATTTAAAGCGTGTGCACACTAAGAAAAGAGTGGAAGTGTTTAAGGTGGTACAAGGTTTCAAAACACTGACCTGACATTGAAGAGAGTGTTGTGTTTGTATATATTTTTTCCTCAAAACTAGGACTAATTAATCTTTGGAAATTATGTAAGGACAAAATAAGATATGTGAGTACAAAATCAAGGAAAAAAAACTGTACGAATGTAAACCAGAAGGATGCATGTATCAGCTATGACACAAGTCCTCAATATAATGTATATTTAGACTTAGTATTTAGCAAGATCAAAATTGAAATAGCAAGATTTAATATGACAATTGAGCAGAATACAATACTATAGGAAGCATATATCAGTATCATAGTTCATATCCTCTTTTGAAAAAACAGACCCTGAAAGTAGGTTTGCTTTGCTCCAGAATTTTCACACCTTGATTACCTGCTACTCCTTTCCTTTGAAAAACGACCTGCTATTCAGATGTAAAATTTTTCCCATCAAAATTTCAGCCTTATGACTGAAAGTTTTTAAAAAAAAGCAGAAACCCATTGGATGCTTTCTGATGGGCTAAATCATCTCAGCCCTGTTTGCTCACATTGGCAGCTTTCTGAAGGCACTACAATAGAATGAGTGTCTTTATGTCATATTTCAAGGAAAACCAGGAGATTTTTTTTTTCATGTCAGTGATGATCTTTAACACTTTATACATAATGAGCCAAATTAAAGAGAAACATTAAAGTTCTTTAGAAGAGGATATGAAAGAATGGCATTTTTTCAATCCAAACATTACCCTTCAGTCAAGTACTAGAAAAGATTATGTATGTGGGCCAAATAAAATACTTTACATTCAGTGAAACCTTCCACCATGGAAGTATACTCTTCTACTTTTGTTCTCTTCTTAAATAAACTGATTCTACCTGCTTTTTTGAGATTTAGATTTGATAGCTGTCAGTGTACTGATAAAAAAAAAATTTGAGCTTGGCTAACTGGTCATAAGTCAGATGCAACACAAATGTATTTCAAAAGGTCAAAAGTTAAATCTATACTGCATATGAAAATGCATGAGAAAAACCAAACGGAAAATTAAAAACCAGGTTTTAATGTAAGTCCTTCAATATTAAACAAGCTCTGAAAGGCTCTGTCTCTACAAAGTCATGACAGCTGTGAGTTTCAATTAATAGGATTAGATTCAGTTACTAATTAACCTCATTTCAACCTGTACAACCTAGTTATTTGATGTTGAAAACCTCCCCTACATAAGAACTGATTTCAGCATCTGGGCAATTAAATTGCTGAACAATAAATTCTGGAAGCTAGGATTAAATAAACTTTTAAAAAAGGTCTCAGATTTGTCCTTGACAGATATTAATAAACAATTTAGATCAAAGATATACGAGTTAGATCCTGGATTTTGGGCTTGCAAGATTAAGGACTTTTTGTTAGTCTTCATCTAGGGGAATCATGCCTTTTTAAAGCTTACCATGCATTGGGGTGAGAAGAAAGCAGAAAAAAAGTGGTTTTACTCTAATTTGAAATTAAAATCTTTATACACTTTTTACACAGCTATGCACATGTCCTTGCTACAATGCTTGTGGTAAGGTACTACTGATTACCAACCAAAACATGGTCTATATATAGTTATACCTACCTATGAAATATTGAGCATATATATCACCAAAACCTCCAGTATATCTTGATCTTCAGAAGTTATATTTTTTTCTCTCTAAGAGGCAGCACAAAGTAAATATATCCCAAATTAAATCTTTTCTATTTTACCAAGGAAGCTAGTTTAGGTTACCTACAGCTTTTTGAATATTGTAATTTCTTAAAGTTCTTCCATAAATTCCCTTCTTACTTGTCACATCTAACTTCATACTTGTTGCAAAACTTCATGTTCTGGAAGTTAGAAGTTTCTGCATAATTTTAGGGAAAAAGGGACTTTTTCTCCTTGTGACCTTCACATTGTTGTGTGTGCTGTGTAAAGACGAGTATTAATGTGTAGAACAGAGAAGGACATGCAAACTTTTGCAATTACTATATTTAACTTATCGATGATAATCACCCCAAAGAGGAGCTCTGTTAGAAAATTAATGGGAGACCAGCTGCTAACTCCTAATATCTACCAAGCAAGGAAGCTCAAAAATATGCTAGGTAAGGATGAGGCTGAAGCTTGAAACAAAGAACTGAATTGTGTGTTAGCAGCAAGCACATGCTGACCTTAGGTCCATTCTGCTTCTCCTTCCCTGAGAACCAATGCTCTGGATTCCTATTGGGCAAGAAATGCTGACTTGTTCTGAAATGGTGTCTAGTGTTACTGTAAACACACACTGCTTTTACAGTTCCCAGCAGAGCTCTCTCTGCACGGAGGTTACATGATCTTTATACTCCTGGCAGGAAATAAAAGATGTTAATGGTGAGGACCTTTGTTAGGAACAGTAGCCCTTAGCAAGAAGAGGAAGGACCAGAGCATGGTACTGTATCAACAGTCTATGTAAAGACACGGTTTGCATTGTGAACGTACGACATAATTTTGGAAGTGCTAAAGGATCCACAAAAAATTCAGTTCAGCAGAAACAGATTAGGGGACTAATGCAATGGAAGCTGTATGGGTGAGAAAGCCCCAAAAGAACTGAGGCAAGTCACATGTCTTCTACCAGGGGAGTCCATATGAGAATGGCTATGCAGCTCATGGCTGTACCTCATGAGTACAGCAGCACAGCAAACACAAGGGTAGAAGGGAGGATGTTTAGTCTGCAAACAGTCTCTAGGAGTCTCAAATATCTGAAGGGTCTCCATCACTGCTGCTAAATACTAGAGACTGTTGTAATAGCTTCTGAATGACTGTGTGACCACTTAAAGTTCTAATCCTAGGTCAGTTAGAATAGCATCTTCTTAGTATTTAATTATGTTTCCTATGCCAATTTCTCTATGCCTGTCTAAATCTGTCTAAATCACTGCTGCAGGAAATACCTCATTTCTGTCTTCATAGTTTTTTTGTCTGTGTCCCTTGCTGCGCCAAACTGTTCTCTCATTCGGTACTGGGGCAACTGCTTGCACAGCTTGCTGAAAGCCAGCTCACTAAAACAACATCGGTTGAAAAACAGATAGATAGCCTTAATGTGAATCATTTCAGTGATGCAGTTTACAGCAAATGCTTGAATTCCTGAACTTAGAAGGCAGTGAAATACTCGTGGGGAAGCAGCACTGTGACTCACCTTCAACACAAAGCTCTCTTTCAGACAATTACAACTTTCAATCTATGTGTGCAAAGGTGAATCACAAGCTGGCCCACAGAATACATGAAAAAGAATATGTATTTTGCAAGCATAGCAGATTCACTCACAGTGAAAACCAGGAATTATTGCCTGAACTGTAAGCCAGGCTATAAATCCTGTTTAAAAATTGACAGCATGCATTTGAACACAAATCCACGTCAAAATCCACAGGTAAACAATTACTACAACTTTTGGGCATTCACATCCCTCTTAACATTTCAGGTAGGTAGCTTTCATACAGGTGGCTGAGCACACTACAGCTGACTGCTGTAATGCCAAAAGGTGAAAAATGAAGTAAAGACACAGTAAGAATGTGGTGAAAATATTCAATTCCCACTGAAAGTCTGCTTTGTTCTGCAATTGGGTAGCTCTTTGTTGTGAAATATGAGATAATGGTTACATGTGGAATGAGCACTTTACAAGAACAATGAAACAAATACCTTAAAAGTATACAGGAAAAGAAGACAAGGAATACAACCATACTGAGCTAAGACATACGCTTTACAAGGAACAGTATACTGTATTGGCTGCTGTATATGCTAACAGAAGGATGTGCACACGGCTTGTGAGTCCTTGTAGGGGCTACTGAACAAGAAAGTTTCATTCCAGGCTCTGTTTCAAACTCTAACTTTGCTTTTTGGTCAGCTCTTGTGGTGTAGACATTTCATGGCAAAAAAGCACTGGGGGAACTAGATTTCTTTCCTGTTGATGAGAAAAGGCTGAAGGAATGCAAATTTATCAAACAAGAACTATGAAGGAAATGTATTGTTGAATAGGTGTCAAGAAAGCTTTAGCAGAAGATGATAGAGATGAACTTAGTTTGACAGGTTATCATATACTGAGTCATTGCATTCTGTTGATTGTGCTATGACTAGGAAAATGCTCTGGAAAATTAGCTGGAAAGACTCTCCCATTCAAGTGATATAACATGACCTACAGTAAAAGCCTAAGCCATTCAAGATGACTGAACCTAAGCCAGAAGTATATACCACAAAAGTCAGGAAACTGCTACAAGAAAAAAAAAAATCAGATTTGTTATTTTTGTGTTTTCTGTGTAATCAAGCAAAAAAGAACATTATTAAAAAATAATACTCCACATACTATGAAAAACTGGTTGGCTTATTCAAAAACTTTAGGTGCTTTAAAATAATTAAATTGCTGCTTAGAACGATGACATGAATTCATGGCCAGAGTTTGGGGCCAGGTCTGAACCTGGAGGCCTGAAGCTATACGGGTCTTCCTCAGGAAAGTGCAGTAAACACTCTCAGGAGATGTTTGGGTTAGGGCAGTGAAGACAGTAGGACACTGAAGACTTGAAACGAAGCAGAGTTTGAAAGGCATGGTGAAGTGGAATCCATCTGAACCCTCATAAATGATGTTAAAATTGGGAATGGAGTCCCTATTTTTAGGGAAAGTCATTTTGGTACTAAATCCAGAAAGTTCCAAAATAGCCAGTATAAATTAGAAGGGTGCATAGGAAACTTAACCAAGTCTCATTAAAAATGAGTTGATAGCCTATAAGGTTTGGCATATTCCTTCATGAGTTTATACTGCTCTCAATATGAAGCACTGCAGTCTAATCTAGAGTAGCATGTGTTCTCGCAGGGTAAGATGTGATTTACTGACTTTGGTCTGCAAGTTAAGCACTGGCTTTTTCTCAAGAGATACAGAGCAAGCAATGAAGGAAAGAAAAAGAATTGAATTGCACCTTCAAAGTCAGTTAACTATAATCAGATATTAGATATAATGATAAATTAATCATGAAAGTATACCCATTTTCTAACATCACTGGAGGGCAGATCATGCCTCTTTGGTTTTCTTACCTTAATCTATTTGGATGCTCTTTAAGAATAACTCTTAATTTTAATTTTGACAGCTTGTAAATTTTGGTTTGGTGATAACTGCTCCTCTGAAATGTATTTTATCCCTCAATTACAGATATGTAGGGTCATTTGACACATGTTCTCCACCTTTATGTAGGGTTTGTTTTTCTTTTTTGTCTGGGAATATGAATCCCCTTTTTCTTGCTTAAGGAACTTAACCTTTTAAATGATGAAATATGAAGGCCATTAACACTTCATGAATTAAACTACATTGCACCTAAATTCCCACTATGATTTACAACTGCTGTTTTCTGTAATAACTAAAAAAATCAGTAGTAAACATCAATATTTAACAAATCTTTTTTTTTTTGGCACAATGATCAGAGCATGTCTTGCTACAAGCTGTGAAGAAAGAGGATATCCTAGTTCTGTGATAAAAGTGTACTCCAAAATATGTGCTATTTATAGCCATAAACCAGAGTTGCTCAGAATAAAGCACGCTTGCGTCTTTAAGGACTGTTTTATGAATGGGTAAGTGTCTAATTGCTGCAGGCTCAGGAGGGTATTATGCCTTTGAGTTGCTTGACAGTCACTTGACTGAATCAATGACATCTGCTGCTTCTTATCAGTGAGATCTGCTGTTCAAAGACCCATTAGGAATAAAAGCAAATCCTGACTCCTGCTGTGTGAGGACATTGGTTAGCCAATGCTTGCTGGGTGCTGATAGGCTTGGGATGGAGCCCTGCTCCTAAGCTTCTTTACCCTCTGTCACACACAGATGTAAGGTTTTCTCTCATCAATTTGTATTTAGGTGGCTGATAATAATTTGGTATTCAGGCTGTAATTACAGCTACAGTGACTTCCACTTACACCTACTGCAAACTCAGCATGCTATCCAAAAATACACTTGGTACTGATACGTGAGCAGTGTGGCTCCGTTCATCTCCATTCCACAGGCTTGTCCCAGAGGAGGGGGAGCACTGGAACAGCAACCTCTGGTACAAATTGCTGCTCTATAGGGAGCATAAGCTGGAACAGCCACTATTGCCTGCCAAGGCGCTATCTGCTGCACCTCTTCTTTACAGTTATGCCAGGATTATACCCCGGCAATTTAAGGAAACATAAAGAAAGATGAAAGTCATTTGCATCCCACTTTCCAGGTATGCATAGCAGAGCAGCAGGACAGCTCATTTTCTGGCATGCTGGTTTTTCCTGAACATTTCATACTGTTCATGAACAGTTTCATACTGTTGCATGAAAGCTAAACAATTAAAAGGCAAAAGTGCAGAATAACCAGGCCCATTTGCCTGTAACCAAAAGATTTAATTTCTAGAATTTCTTTTTTCAGTAAAAGTTCAAATAGAAAACCTTGAAGATAGTGTGTCAGAAGGAACGAAAGCAGAGAGAAGAGTTAGGTGAAAGTAGCAGTTCAAAACCTTATCCTAGAAGCTCACTAAGGCATATTTTCCATGCATTACAAGAGGTTTGCCCTTCCAAACTATATCTGGGTAGCAAGAGGCTAAAGCTCTTTCCACTGAGAAAGTGATCTGCTCATAAATTCGTACTTGAATCCTCTAAGCAAGGAATGAATCTGGAGAAGTCAGTGGTAGACAAAGGATATCAGAATGAATTAATCTGATATTTTTGATCAAGACCACACAACGAAAGTAATGCTGAATCTCCTACCACTGCTAGTTGCAAAGTGCCCCTGGGCCATACTATCTCCCAAGGTGTTCATGTGTCTTGTCTGGAAAACTGCTAGATGGCATGGGCCAAAACTACAACAGGAAGCATGATAATAAGTGAACAAATGGGGTAACTCTATGCCAGCACTTGAGCCCAGGTCCTGTTTAGTTTGTTTAGATGCTGCTGTGTGACTGAGTTCTTAAAACAGATGATCTTTTATCCTTGATGACTGACTGCTGGATGTGTGCACTACAAGTTTAATTATTATTTGGCTTATACATTCTTCTGAAAGTACAAATGAAACAAACAGGTGTGATGGCCCAGAACTCTTTTAAAAGAAGAAACTCCTAGTTTTGGGAAGTACTTTGGTTGTGGTACTTTGTTTTCATCATAATTGGATTCCTAAATCTGTCTCCCGGATTTCTAAATGGAGAAGGAAAGAGCATGTAGAAGTAGTTGTGTAGTTCTATATAGGAAACAACAATAAGGGGATATAGGGGACAACTATCTTCTGGTTGTCTGCACCGTATTGGTTTGGCCAATACAATTCAGATCCTATGCAGTGCTGCTACTGCATGGTACGTGGCAAAGAGGGAGTTTTGATGCTGAAGTGTGTCTCACGTAGTAGTTTTTCTTGCTGGTACTTGCTAAACACCACTGGAAGGCTACAGTAACAGCATATTTACTTGTCTGTTATCTTTGACAATAAAAATTCTCCATCTCACTTCAGTCTATTAAAATGATTGTTCATACTGCAAAATGCTACAAAGATACTTTGTCTCTTTTTATGTTGCTTTATTTTTAAACGTTTATTTTGCTTTGCTTAAGGAAAACAGGTATAGCAGCTTAAATAAGATCTCAGGAAATGAAATGATCACTACATCTTTAGTTGAACTGGAATGCACTTAAGAAAATAAGAGGGAGGTTGAAGTCAGAGTCATGGGAACTGGTGAACAAAGCACCAAAAAGCATGAAACCCCAACACAGATGTAGCAAAGATTTTCCAGATGTGGAATTCTTGCTATGGATCAGCAGAGTTAGCTTAACTTACTTAAGCTATAATGATTATTCTGAGGGGGAAAAAGAAGTATGGCTCATTTCTTATCTCTCAGTCTTTTAACATAACTATATGCAATTTACTTTGGTGAAGATTTTTATCAAGATTTGCTTTATGAATAGATGTCTGTTTCTTATTCCTCTTACTTTGTCTAATGTGGCATACATTGCCTCTCCGAAAATGCCTTTGAAATGCACTGCAAAAAGTAAATATATGTAGCAATCTCTTATATTGGAACTTTTCTTGGTTAGTTTTTCACTGTCCAGATTCTTATTAATAACAAAATGATGCCAAGTTTTGATTACAACTATAACATATATATCTTTACAGTTTCTAATATGGTCTTTGGTTATGTCTGTGGTTTTGTTGCTACAAGTTATGTAGTATTCTTAGCTTGATGATGAATAGTTCGTACTGTTTCCTGGATGAAATACATGCCTCTTGCAAAACATAAGAAACTCATGTAATAGAAATATATTCAGTGTACATATTAAGGCTGAATATTCATTACATTTCTATTACAAAATACCATTTCTGACACATGAAAAAGTAATTCAATGTTTGGATAGTGACTTATTCACTGGAAATATTGCAATACCAGTTTGACATCTTGGGCAAATTTCGAATTAGTACATAGAAAGTTATGATTTGGATAAGTCTTACGATAAATTAGTGGTAAGACTGTCATTAATTTCACTGAGGTCATACTAATAAATTTCTCTGTCATTAGTTTGTCTAGACTTTCTAAACCTACAGCAGAAGGTGCAACTGAATCCATGTAAAACCTTAGCGTCCACAATATACTGAAGCATGGAGCCTCATAGTTCAGTTCTAGATTGTGTGAAATGCCTCCCCCTATTTGTTTTGAATCTGCCACCTTTATTTGATGTTCTTTCATTCTTCTACAGGAACAGACAACAATCACACACAAACGTCATATGGTTATCAGCACAGAGTAATCAAACATAGAAAAATATTGTACTGGGAAACACAAAAAAGAGATGGGGTGCAAAAAAATGTTAATGCTGGAATAAATGGCAAGTATTAAATCCCTGACTGAAAAAGCCAGTATCACTTCAAGCTAGCAGTGAATCCTACTCTAATTTGTGTGCCAGAAACACTGTCTTTTACTTCACCCACTGTTATAGTCTGATCCTGCAATGGCTGCTAAAGCCATTTTTTCCTACAAACGTTAGTCTGGATTCATGATGCAAAAAAGAGTCAGTCTTAAGCTGTAAGGGTGATTTGTATAAAAAGTACAAGTCTGAGATCTTCCTTTAAAAGGATAAAAGAAATTTTAGGAAAACTAAACCTAGATGACCTTAGAAAATCCCTTCCAACCCAAACTTTTCTATGATTTTATGATTATTCCCACATGTCTCTTTCGAATATCCAATAATTTTTCAGCCACAAATGCTCTCATTATGATGAAATTATGCCTGATAAAATTGACATTTTAAAGTTTTGCAAGAGCATGTATACCAGTTATGAACGTGAAATAGAGCCATACTGCTGCTGACACACTTGAGCTGACAAAAAAAGCTTATTCCACTCCAAGAGTTAGCATGAGCTATAACACCAAAATAAGTCTTTGGCACTCTCCAAGCTTTCTAGAGTTTCATCCTTGCTTTGAGAGCTTCCCATGGCAATTACAAGACCAAAATCTTTGTAGCCTAAGCATGGGCTTTGTTCTGTAAACAGTGCTCTGTGTAAGTCAATTGATAGATAAATCCTTCACAAAAATCTCAGTCTTCACTTTCTTGCAACATGAAGAAACACTGGTTCCAGGATGACATTGGAAATTAGGCAACCCGCCTGGAGGAAGCCGTGGTTCTGTTTTGGTTTTTTTAAATTGCTTTTTAACAGATATTTTGACTGCTCTTTAATTTCAAGCCTGTATTTTGATATGTATTAAAAACTCTGGTTACTTTCCTCTTAGGTTTTCAATTCTGGTAATAGGCAGACATTGAGTTTTGATGTACCTGACTAGCGCTCTGAAACTGGTTACCAAATATCTCCCCTTCTTTTATGCCAACATGCAGCAGAAGGTGCATTTGAATCCACTATAGGTTGGGCTTTAAGTTAATACCTATCAAATGAACAAAAAAGGCTATTCACTCACAGAAACTTTCAGAGAAGTAATTTTAGACTCAGATTTAGCAAACTAGCTTAGTCCAAACTCATGTGACTAGAATAATTACTTGCAGGAATAACTCCTTGCAGACTTATAGCTTATAGGCTATTTGGCAGTTGTGTCTACCAATAAACTTAGTTTTCAGTTCTTTCTTCATTTGTAATACTTATCTATTAACCAACAATTCATGCAGTTGTCTGATTCTTTCTTAAAGTGTCATGGAGGGGAGATTCACTAATAGCCAAAATCAACACAAAGGTAGACTGAAGATGACAATAAAGCAATTGCATGAGGTAATGGAGTGACTTTGCATATAAAAATTGTACACTACTGCATTTTAAAGATCAATGGCATCTACCATATACCAGAGAATCAGCATCTGATTTGATTGCCACCCCCCAACACATGCAAAAACAACCCAGTTTTACAAGAATATTTGCAGAAGAGATTTGAGGCAATGTCTATACTTGATGACTAGATATGACAAGGTATTTCAAAACCCTCAAGATAATGAAAACCACCTTTTGTCAGATATGGTTAGGGTTTTGACAATAAAAGATATAGTCTCTCAGGCTGAAAGTACTACAAGCAGACACAGCAATTCGCAAGTATCTGTTGCTATACCAGAAAGCATTCAGAGCACAAGTTACAAGTTTTACAAGGAAAAAAGAAAAACACCCTGAACAACTTGTGACACTGCAGGTACATACAGCCCTATCATTGTGCTGCCAAGAATGGTTCCACATCAGGAAGACCTTTTCCCTCCAGGTATGCCTAATCCCAAGTGTGCTTTTGGGTGTCTTTCACCTGAGTTTTCAACATGTCCCTAGAGGAATGAAAATAAGCATGCCTTCTCATCAAACATCAAAGAGCACTCTCTTTTCTCTAAGGATTTGTGAAAAGGAGCTTTTTATTCTAATAAGACAGGAGTTTAAAGCATACATGTAAGTACCTAAAATATATAAACAACAAAACCCTGTGCTGGCTTTGTGGAGTAAAGCCCATGTCCTAGGTGATCTGGGACTGAAACCATTTCTTACCCTTCTGTTTCAACAGATGTAAAAAGAGAAAAGTTATCTCACCACGCTTTCTTAAGTACTCAGCTCTTCATATTAAAGATGACTTAAAATTATTTAACTCTTTGGTTCAAGAACTCTGAAACAACTTTGCAGTCCAAGTCCTGTTTTCAAACATGAACACAGGAGCATAATATGTTCGTACAGATGTTTTGAATGTTGTCTAGGAATGCAAAGTAGTAAAGAAGACCTTATTCAATTTTTCAGAAGTGACTAGGTACTTTCATAATTCTGTGCCACGTGCAGATTTTACTGCTCAAAGGTAACTTTTACTGGGAATTGCTGTACAATTAGCATGTGTCACAATGGAGAGCTTCTTTTTCATCTTCAGGTACCTAAATAACTACAGAAATGTAGTTGGATGTTAAATTTAAAATTTGGTTCCTCAGCTTTTCAGAAGCTAACTCTATTTTTGGACATTGAACAAGAAAGTCCATCACCTGATTTCAAAATCAACAGCCACAGCACTATTTTGGATACCATGGACTAATGATTACATGTCAGTATCAACAAGTTAAAAATGAACTAACTTATATTTCATCTGAATCAGCTCAAGTCTTCGTCATGAGATCAGTCCAAACAAAATTAAGCTAAAAATAACTTGCTTAATTGGTTATCACCATTCTCTGTTATTCTTTTTTTAGCTGAAAAAGGAAAGGAAGAACAACTTGTTCATGTTTGCTTTGATTTAAAAGCTATTGTTGATCAAGGACTACCTCTTTTAGGAGGTAACTTGAGCTGGGTTATATGCATGCTACTAAACCACTGTGTAACTGATAACTAACTTTATACTGAAAAGCAACTTGATTAAGATTAAATATTTGATACTAGGCAGAATACACTGTGTACCTGTTTACAGTCTGTATGTTGGTGTTCTAAAATGTGAGCACACTGTAATCAGTTATAATACTAAATTCAATCTGCTGAAAGTAACAAATTCATAACCTTTCTCTTGTATTTTCTATTTTGACAGCAAAGAGCTCAGTCATGAAACATTTTTTCCCACAATATTTTTGTTTGCAAGTTGGGATTTTACAGTCTGGAAGGGTGGATAAATAAATGATAAAAAACTGGCTGGAGAGCAGCTCTGTGGAAAAAGCCCTGGAGTCTTGGCAGACAGCAAGCTGCTCATGAGCCAGCAGCGTGCCCTGGCAGCAAAGACAGCTGGCAGCATCCTGAAATGTATCAATAAAAGCATGGCCTGTAGATGGAAGGAAGGTACTATTCCCCTCTATTCATTGCTTGTTAGACCACATCTGCAATACTGACTCCAATTTCAGGATCCTCCCAATACAAGCCAGACATCAATAAAAGGAAACAAGTCTAGCAGAGGGCCACCAACAGGGTCTGTATCACTTGATCTGAGAGCTGAGTCTGCAGGACTTGTTCAACCTGCAGAGATGGTTTCTTGAGTCCTACCAGCAGCTTCCCAGGACCTTATGGGAGGGCAACAAGGAGATGGAGGTAGACTCTTCACATTGTGCATGTAAGACTGACAACGTACAACAGGCATAAACTGAAAACAAAAAGGATCAGACTGGATATAAGGAAAACTGTCTTATCCACGGTGACAGTACAGTAGTGAAACAGGTAGCTTACAGAGGTTGCACAGGCTCCATCCTTGCTGGTTTTCAAGACTGGACTGGATAGTCCTAAGCAAACTTGTCTGACCTCAGGGCTGGTGCTGCTTGAGCAGGAGGTTGGAGACAGGACCTTCAAAAGTCTCTTTCAAAAGCTTTACCCTGAGTTATCCTTTGTTTAACTGTATTTCACTAGGAGGTGATAAAGTATGTTATGAGAGACATTCTTAACATACATCAGTCTGTGATGAAATTTATATTGTTAATGTCAAAATATGCTTAAAATACTTCAACACTAAAGGTTGGGTTTTTCCTAATCACATAGTTTCTGGGATAAAAATAACTTGCCTTGATAAGGCAATTATATATTGCCTTAAAACCACACTGGATTGGACAGAAAAGAGACAGAAGAAAGATTTAGCAGATGGCTGGCAGCAGTAATCACTCAGCTGACACTATATATATCTTTAGTCCTACCAGGGAAATATGTCGATTAGAATGAGGAATTCTATTAGAGGACTGAAGAAAAGATGGCAAACCAGCAAAAAAATCAAAACTCAACTCCTCACCACATGAATACAAGGCACTGAAGCACTACCTGTTTTCTCTAAAGTGAATATCAATATTTGAATATTTGTTGAGGAAATATTTAAAGTTTTCTCCACAATTAAGACAATCAAAGTATCTAGAAAGGTATCATAGCTACAAAAGCATTAAAGTGCATGATGATGGACCAACGTGATGTAAAAATAATGACCTGTCCTAAAATAATTTGGTTGAGCTTTTCTAAAGATCAGAATAGATGAGACTATATTAAAGAAAAAAGAAAAAGAGTCTTTGAAAATAACTACAGCATATTTTGATTCAGAAAGTTCTTCCAGAGAAGTATAGAAATGGATCTATACTGATGGCTCATACTAATGCAGGTGGGATAAGAAACAGCAGCTGGTCAAATATTTAAGAATTCGAGAATGTACAAGAGGCTCTGCTACTTCTCTGATACTTCTGATGTACTTTATTATTATGCAATGGAATGCAATAGAATTTGTTTTAGACTTTCAGAAAACACCTGTTTTCCTGTTCTAGTATGGAACCTAAATGTTTGTGTCCTTCGATGGTCTTCACTGCTGGCTCCCCTATCAGAGCACATTCAGACTACTTGGCTGTACTCTTCATTTTTTAAGACTCAAGAAAGTGATATACAATTATGAGGAGTTTTGGGGACCGTCCTGTTTCCAGTGCATTTAGCAGGGTTTTAAGTTGACTTTCTGAGGAAATCTGCAGTCCCAGGGTCTACCGTTAATTGAGATTTTGGTTTATCACAGCGCTATGTGCATTTTAAAGTTTATGTGTTTATATTCACATGTATGCAGTGAATGTTACTTTTAGAAGTGAAATAATTTATTCAGAAGAACAGCTACAGTAGTGCGTGGTCAGTAAGCCACTAAAAATCAAATACCAAAAATCATGACATCAGCTATTTTACTGCATTTATAAAAAATAAAGAAAACTGAACACCTAAGCATCATCATGAATCTTAGATGAAATGTCAGCTTTTGGTACTTACTGGCATCACAAACCTTTTTTCTAGTAATGAAATGAATAACAGTGGAATAAATATATATCTATTAGCATCTATTAGTGCTTGGCAGACATGCATGCATATTCTGGCAGTTTCTGTAACTGTTTTTTAGTATGACAGATTGAAGCTTGAGTGCTCACCTGACATTTTTATTTAGAAAGCAAACACTCAGCTAAAACAAATTTTATAGCTGTTGCAACATCAACAGCAATAGAAAGATCACCTAGCTAGGAACTGGTACTTCATACTAAGGTCTCATGAAAACATTAATAACATAGTTCTACTAAAGCCAGTTACATGATACTCACAAAAAGAACAATTTGTTTTGCCCAGTTTATTCTAGAATACTGGCTGCAAATATTATAAAGCAGCCAGAAAATAAGTAAATGTGCCAATTAACTTGTATTTCTTCCCAGTTTATGTGGAAACTGATAATCCTGTAGCCAGTCAGATTAATTTTTTTAATCTTTGCTCTAGGTTCAAAATAAGCTCTTTGTGGATGAACCTTTAATGACTTTATGAAAACAGAGAATCCAGTGGACACAGCTCATAGAAAGAGTTGATTTCTCTGGATCTAGTGTTTGTAAAATCTAGTGGAGATTTTATTTTTTTTCCTTTTTGATTAGCACTCAAATTAAATCACATTAAAAGACGTCTACCTAGTGTGCCAAGCAGTTGGTCTTTTATGTGCCTTGTTTAATGACAGTGAACATGTCGCTGATGGGTTTTCAAGGTTCTCCTGCTGTGAATTCTCACAGATGGGCCTGACCCACCTTGTCATTACTTCATCACCTCCTGTTCTGCAGTTCATCTCCCCATGGGGCCGAGCACCAAGTGCCCTACACTGCCTCACACCGACAATTAAGAATCTGTGAGAGGAAATACCTTTGCTTTAAGGCCCTTTTAATCATCTTTGTATTTGTCTTCCTTGTGAATCAAAGGCAATCAGGGTAATTAACACAAAAGGACATTGAGCTTGTACACTAAATAATACCTTTACCAGAAACCTGGAGGAGATACAGGAAAAACAAGACTTTTTCACTGCTAGGCTCATAGAGTAATACTAACACTGGGGAGTTTTCAAACACTTTACATTGGCCAGAGATCCAATGAAGCTGCTGTCTTTGACTGTTCTAAATAGTTTATCCTCTTGTTTGCTTGCTGATCACCAAAACACAGACGATAAATGGGCTATGAAATCTGTTTTACTCCATGCCAGACTGACACTTTTATTTGTGCTGAAGTAGACCTCTTTAACTTACTAGGGTTAGAGAAAGTACTGAGATTTACCCAAAAAGGTTGTGCACTTTTTCCATATTATAACTTTAATAATAATTTTCCATATTATAACTTTAATAATAACTTGCTTATAAAACAAGAGGGCATATTTTCACAGAATCATTAGAGTTCTTAAAAGCATGCTCACTTGCTGTTCTGGTAGGGAATTTTTACTGCTATGGATGAATAGTGTCACTTGCTTTTTTATATCAAGTCATGTGTTTTGTGTTTTTTAACTGATCCAAGTTTGTGCCT
The DNA here is from genome assembly GCA_026283785.1 of Coracopsis vasa. Taxonomy (NCBI): domain Eukaryota; kingdom Metazoa; phylum Chordata; class Aves; order Psittaciformes; family Psittacidae; genus Coracopsis; species Coracopsis vasa. The sequence goes on along the minus strand of JANHGB010024600.1, from coordinate 31,937 downwards.
AATAAATAATACCTAGTACTTAATGATTTAACCCCCCCTAATTTTATTTTTAGAGCTGCAACTCTTCTAAATGTGTGTGCAACCTAAATAACACAGGGCATGTGTGTTTTATACACAGGAAAAATGTATTTATTATAACGCTGAGCATTGGTGTTAATATTTATCTAATACTTGTTTAGGGCTAGACTAAACCTTCTGCCCTGTTTATGTGATAGAACATATTTTCACCACCTCAAGAGAAATAAGCTGTGCTACTCCTTGGCCAGATGTGGATATTCACTCTACCGCACCCGCTAGCTCTGTTGTAGCAATGTTTTTAAGTCACAAATAGAGTTCACTATTCGATACAAATATTTGAGGTTAAATTGGGAAATCATGAAGTAGGTATGCAAAGAGAGTTAGGCAATACTTCTAAGGTTGACTTATAGTCATTTCACCTTTGTTTTGGGAACACTGCTCCAGAAACTAAAGCTAGCCCTGTGTTAGGAACCACACACTGGTTCATTGTACTGAATATTGGTATTTATGCTACAAGCCATCTTGACTCTACATTTAATGGAGAGTTAACCAACACTATTCATGACATAATGTAAACAAATGCTGACAATAGCCAGGTGAACCAAATGTTCATATGCTGATTATCAGTAAACCAAATGATGACAACAGCCAGATGAACCAAATGTTCATATGCTGATTGTTTTTAGACTATAAACGAAGCTAACACCACTAACAGAGACATCTTCATTGTTGACAGGTGAGATGAACCCTCTATCATCCCTCAAATATTTTCATAGATCATGGACAGAATTGAAGAATGAAAACCAGTCAGCAAGGTAAGTAAAGACATTGGAATATATAAATTACTCAAAAGAAAGATGGATGCATCTGAATAAAACAGTCTTTTGAAACTGGTTGCTGGCCTGCATTCCTGATTTAGGAGCCAACAGCCCCAGCCCCAAGTCATCTCTTGGTTAGAGCCATTGTTTTCCCTGACTGTGAATGTTTCTCGATATTAACTTCTACCTTAAAAAAAATTCTTTTGAAAGATTTTTTTTTCATCATTGCCAGAAATGTCAAAAATATTGAGACTTCTTAAAAATGCATTTCTCAGAAATAGCTGATGCCACAGTATGTCTTTTGCAATGCCCTAATTCACACAACTTGAAGCAATAGTGTACACAGCCATAACTGATGTTCTGCTCAATAATGATCATTTATAGATTTTTGCCAAAGGCACTCTGCAGTTGCAGGCTTTACTGCACTTTCCACTGTAAAACCCCCCAAACAAACAAACAACAAAAAACCTGGTTATGCAATTTGAGTTATTAATTGACAAAAGTAGCAATGTTTTCAGATTATATTTGGCTTTGCTCTAAATCTAAAAATAGTGTGTGTGTGTGTGTGGTTTTTTTAAGTACTCCATCTGAAAGTTTGTATTTGATGTAGTCAGAATTTATCGTGTGTTGAAAAATATATAAAATTGAGAAAAAAATTAATTTCAAGAATTAACAACTGCTATGAACATAATCAGTAATGTGTGAACTTCTAAACTACTTAAGAAGCTTAGTCCATTTAAGGATCTAAATGTTTGGCTGCCTATAGGAAAAGCATTTGAGAATATCAAGGTGTCTGAGTCTACAGAATAGAAAGTCTTGTAAAAACAGGATTTTATTTATGTATATAGAATTTCTGAACCAGATACATTGAAATAACAGCCGTTCTACTTTCTTGTATTTCTCATTCCACTCTCAGATGAAACCAAATAATCTCAAGTAGGAAAGAGGGAAATCTACAAGAAATTATTACTTCAAATTCTCAAAATGAGAAAATGTTTGACTAGACATTTTGAGTGCATTTGTGATCAAATTTTAATTTTAAAGCAATGCTATCCAATCTCTTTACCTATTGTGTTACTAGCATTTTCAGTAGTAAAATAAACAACTCCTTTTTGTCTGTAGTATTTTGTAATATATTTCTGTCCATTTCTAATAATATAAACTAGAAAGAGTTAGATTGTTGTTATGTATAAATAAAAAGCTTATTGTCTGTTTTGATCTCTTAAAGAAGACATACAAATATGCTATATTCTTTTTGAAGGCTTCCACACTTTACTTCTGGCTTTGGCATTCATGAGTCTTATGAAATGTTGTTTCTCTGGTGAAGTATAAGCAGCAGTGATTAAATGGTTAGTAAAACTGAAAACATGAGACCTGAATGTCCAACTCAAGCTCCATTCACATATGAAAAACAAATAGCGCTAACTACCTCTAGAACCTAGTGACTTCAGTCAATAGGCCTGATTTAAATAATCATTTTCCTAATGCATGCTTAGTATTTCCAAAAAGCCATGAGCTTCATGATCTCCTGACCTGTAAAGAGTTAAACAGAAGACAAAACTGATTAAAAGGCAACCACATTCCATTCACAGTCTAGCTTGTGCTCATGTACATGGAAAAGTCAGCAATCTGACTCTGCATGGCATCAAGTTCCACCTAATATTTACAGTAATAAATATAATGTTGTCCTGGTTTCAGCTGGGATAGAATTATTTTTTTTCCTAGTAGCTGGTATGGTGCTGTGTGTTGGATTTAGTCTGAGAATAATATTGATAACACAGTATGGTTAAACCACTACAAATACTGTCCCCAGAAGACATAACGCTGAAGTCTGAGGAGGAAGGATCAGATTCATATATATATGTACAAGTTATAAAATGTATTTCAAAATACATTTAGTTCAAACCGTCATCAACATTGACATGATAGGTAGTTTTGACACTGAAAAGTAAGCATTGATCTTTGAGTTTTATTTCTGATTTTACAACTCATTTGCTATGGCAAACACTCATTGCAGCTCTATTCCTCTAGCATAAAACTGGGGTCATTACATCTCTATGCCCTGAAGATTTTTTAATTACTTTCATATAATTTTTCATCTTGTATGGTACATAATTGCTAAAGATGTACAAAACCCTGCAATACTTCATGGCTGCTTCACAAAATATTTGAGATAAGGTGCAAATATTAGGCGCAGTTTAATTGGTTTGCATGTTTGGACATAATTTAAAGGATGTGGCCAAATATGAACTCCCTCAGAAAAAGAAATACCAATTAATACCACTTGTGAAGTCTATAAAGAAAATACTTATTAAATATGGGTCACAGTTTGAGAATTATTTATGATGTTCAACAGCTAAAATAACAACATCCTGACTAGACAGCTCCATAGCTTTTACAGTACTGATTAGCACTATGGCTTTTCTCTCACACCCCCCCCCCCCCTTTTTTTTAACCTGTTCTGCTCCTTTAATAAGCAAAATCAGAGAAATAATCTGAAATAAGATAATGCAAGAAAATGTCACCAACAAAAGTCAGACATAAATCAGAATGCCAGGTGGCATTTGGATATTTTGAGCTATTTTTCAAGCCATATTTAAAGTACTGTAGTAACAATCAATTCAGATAAATGATGAAGAAACCAACAGAGATTCTAGAGATCTACAGTGCCGAGTGAAGTGTTCCCTAGTGTTTATTACAACAATTCACCCATTTGACAATGTCCAGTAGACAATCACTACCAGATTTCACACACCAATACCAAAGCATGTATCCTATGCAGAGAACATATATAACAGAAAAGAAAAGGAAAAAAACCTTTCAATATTCTGGAAGAACTTAGCCAAAATAAAAATTATTTCCAGTGAAATACTCCAGATAACTGAAATTTCCTGGCATACTTGAAGACAGACTGTAAATTTCACAGTAAGTCATCAAATTCCACTGACTTCAACAAACCCGTTGGCATCCACGTCTGTTAATCAAGACATCAAATAAATCAAAATAGATTTTAACACCAACTAACAAGTAAGTACCTAGAGGAAGACTGACATACAAGAGGCAGTTGCCATTCAACTGGCTACTTTGTAAGATAGTTTCAAACATTTTTATTAATATCATACAGAAAGCTGGATTGCTTTCCAGAAAGAAAATACCCTATTCAGGAAACAACTGGTCAGTTTACACAGACCTTTGTCAGGTCTGTAATCCTGCACATTCAAAACCTTACAGTTGAAGCCCGTATTTTCTCACTTAGATAAGTAGCACTGTATTCCACAAAACAAATACAAGGAAATGAGAAAACAAGTAAATATTTACTCACCAGCTTTCTCCTTCTCTGAAATAACTGGCATAGCCTGAAAGAAATAAATAAATGATACCACTTTTAAAAAATAAGACTAGTAGGGAAACTTTATAAAAACTTAAAGTAGATTTTATGAGCATCCGAAAGGTCTGGAAAGAACTGAGGTCTCACTGTGTTAAGCACTCTGAAGAGAAACATACAGTTCCCATTTGAGTGTCTTATAATCTATTATGAACCTAATTACTATTAAAAAAAAAAAAAAGGACTAGGAGAAAAAGGGAGGAGATGAAGTTAATAAGATATTCCAATGATAACGTCTGAAATAATCATCCTAGAATACATGCCCATAAAATTCTACTGGGAAATTACTAAATAATTCTGAAGAAGTGAAGACAAAAACAGTGTGGCTGAAAATGAGAATAAAATTTCTTCTGTGGAACTCAAGCAGAGTTCTGCCTTTGACTCTACATAGTGAGGACTTGTGCTTAGACATATGTTGTTCTAAACCAAACAGTTTCTTTTTATGTAAGTTTTAAAAGACAAACCACAGAAGTGTTTTCATATTTGCTGCAATTGTTTTTGGAATTGGAAAATTATTTCTTTGCAATAGATGTGAAAATATTTCATAATTACACTTTCCTTTCAGACTAAAGCAGAGTTTTCTGAGTGTATTTTTCCTAAAATAAGTAGGTTATGGATTGAATGAATAATAAAATGGAATTTTCCTACTGTAGATTTCACAGAAAAAGAACGAGGGGAGTGATGGACAAAAATCACAAACCAGCCGGTTTCAGACTTTCTGTAGAGCTACTGAAATAGACTTTGAAAATTTCATTTCAGGATTTCATTTGTCCAGCTATACAAAATAGCGTTTTATAGCATTTCCTGGATGATATTTTGCACAAAATTTCAAATAGAACACTTCAGAAAATGTATATTAATAAATACCTTACAGATGGCAATAACTATAGGAATCCTTCTACGATTCTTATTTTCATCTATATTTTGACTAATTAAATATCTGGTGCTTGAGTCTGAAGTACCATCAGACTAATATTATTTTAAACTACAACAGCCCCTTGCTTGAGAAGTTTTTCCTTTTCTTTCTGCAAACATATATTAGTTCAGAAGAAGCATCATTTTGCTCCAGTTATTCAACAAAGGCTTTAACTTCCATAGACTGAAGAAAGTTAACATGCCAAAGAAACAATAAAACTACAAAATAAATCAAGGTATCAGTTGCAGAGGAAATAAAAAAAAAAGATTAAAAAAAGTGTATCATATAGATTTTTTAAAAAATAATTGACAGAATTTTCAAAACCAGTATGTAAGTTTCTTCTCTTTCCCAGACCTGAGTTGCTACACCAGCTAAGAAAAATAAGAAAATAAGAAAGAAAATCCCAGAAAAATTTGTAAAGGGGAAAGGTGAGAAACAAGCAAGCAAACAGGAAAACTAAAACAAAACAGAAGAGAAGACTGAAGAAACATTAGTATAAATGAAAAGGAAGGATTAGGATAAAAGAATGAAAGATGGGGACAGGTTATCATCACATTTTAGTGCTGAGCACTGTTAGCCATAAAAAAAACCCCACAACAAAGAAGGTGTGATGGCTTCCTTTAAGAAAACCTTAGGAGACAACATTGAGATAACTGGAGACGTACCAACAAACTACCGAAATCATAGCTTTGACATGGAAAAGAGATAACCATTTGATGAGAACAGCCTTTGCTCTAAGGTCTAAAATGCAAGTCCAAGATGAACAATTATGATTCAGTGAACTGGGGCAGGGGGAGGGGGGAGAGAGGGAGCAGTTATAGGACTCAGTGGGCATATGACAGCGTAACAGGTACAGAAGATAATATCTCTGATGGTTTTGTGACAGACTTAGACACGTTCTCTACACTAATTGCAATGTGGGTCACCAGTAAAGTCTTTGGGTTGAATGATCACTTCTGAATCAGCTCCCATCAGCTTGAAGATTTTTTTTCACACAAGCGTATCAGATTTTAAAACATTGTCAACCTTGTCATCTGTCACGTCAAATTATTTCCTGGAAATATACAATATTTCTAACTGATAATCACTAAAATATGTTTATTTACAGCCAAATATAAATTTTAGTAAATTTGTTAGATGGTAGTTCTAAAGGTTGCTAGATTTCTTTACCAGGTTTAGCCCAAGTAGAAAGCTGTAGCTGGAAATACATAGAACTATAATGCTTCAGGGCAGATGTGTAAGTTGCAAAATTAGTCCTTCTAAGCAGGATGAAGAAGGACTATAAGTTCCAGAAAATGTAAATGTAGTTTGAGATTTACAGATAAAAGTATTTCCTACATTCCTACAGTAATCTTGCAGCAATTCACTAAGATTTACTCTAGAAAGACCAATACCTATTATGCATGTTAACAAAAGTAAGGATTTAAAAATCAAGTCAGGTGCATGGGGGTAAAAATAATACTAGAGCATTCAGATAAGGAAATACATTCAAAAAGTATACAAGTTTTCCTAGAATAATTAGGAGAAAGACCTCATAATGTGGTGACTACCTGTCATCACCATTTTTCACTACTCTAAGTTCTCCACAGTACATAATATAAATACAGACATTTCTTTTTATTGCCTTTTCTTGTTGATATCATGTTTTTCAGCAAAACACGGTTCCATTTTCTCCATGTACTTTTAAAATTAGAAGAACTATTTTTATCTGATTTGGTCTTATTGATTAACCACACAAGCAAAATGTACAGCATTTTCCAAGTACCAAATATTTTCTTAAATTCGTGTGAATCCAAGTAAAAAAAGAAATTATGACTAAATAAACCCCTTATAGTAACATCAAATTAATGAAAGTAATTTTTTTTTTTTTAGAACAGAACAGGAAGCATAATTTTTCCAAATAATATTACTATTCTTGCTATTGTAAAGACTTCAAATAGTATAAATGCTGGACTCAGAACATTGTATTGTTGCATACTTAGAAATTCTGAACCCATTATAACAATTATGAAAGATTTCTTTTCCCTGAAATAATATATGTAAACAGGCAAGTCTTTCTCATTATTTACAATTTTAGAACTCACACGTATATATTTAGTCAAAGGTTTAAATTTACTAAGTTTATAGAAAAATTGAAAATCTTCCCATTTTATTTGAATATATAGTAAATTTAAAGTCCACAATTGAAGAAAAACCTCAAACCAAAACCCACTCAAACCAACCCTCTTTACCCACAAAGTTCAAAAACATTTTGGATGATACTTTCAAATATGTCTGCTTTCTAAACAGAGTGTAATTCTGCTGATTTAATATGCAAAAGGAGCTAAAAATTTCTGTTAGAATGGTCTGTTGCTGCTTAAAACCTGAGGAAAAAAAAAGTCCTAGATGAACATATCATTTCCTGAAAATTTAAAATAAAGGAAACCACAAGCAAATCCTGTTCAAGAAGATCTGAGACAGTCCTACTATTGGTTTAGTTTTTCATTAATACGGCTACACATAGTGCTTACATGCTGCCCAGTGGGAAAACATGATTGTTGCTTATGAGAAATGCTCTCATCTCCAGTACAGTTCTGAATTCACTGGAGACAATTCAATGAGTTCCATATGTTCCAAATGAATTGCATTCCCAGGAAGTGATTTAACATTTCTGGCAATGGAGCAATTAAACTGGATTTTCCTGCTTGGCCAGATGGGTTCACTGTAACTTCACATTATTTCTCACTCTCCTCACAGAACTGAAGAACTAGACTAACAATTTCCACATGATTGGGTTGCATGTGCTTTAAAAAAAACCCAGGCACACATCCCTCACAGATTTCAAACAGCACCCCCAATGTCAGGCTCCTCTCTACATTTTTAATAGCACATGCTTTTAACACCACCAAGAAAGAAAAGGGAAGAAGAAGGAAAAAAAAAAAAAATCCCTATGAGTGCACTGGTGACATACTTAGGTTATTCTTTTAAATTAGAGAATGGGATTTTTAACTTATGAAAATTTAACCTATGAAATGTCATACCGAATTTTTCTTATGCATCCTTACTGTATTTCAGCTGATTCCATGTAAATATATTATATCTGCAAATATGACTACAAAGGGTACATAAAACATTGTATTGGACATTTTTCTTGAAAGCAGCAGTTGACATGCTCAGTTACCAGTAAATCAAAACTTAAATGGTTACCAGTAAATCAAAACTTAAATAAAATTTTGCACAAATGAACAGTTTTATTTGACCAAAGTCAAAATACTTATTTTTTTCTAAGCTTTTAAGAATATTTTAATAGGAAAGAGGAAAGAAATCTGTAAAAAAAGCCCACAATTCCCAACAGCAAGCACTCATTTTGAGCATGTGTAGTTCTTCACTATGAAAAGAGGAAAGAAAGAATCCCTCCCCAGTCCACAAGTTAGCTTAACTAGAGTCAAAACCTGTCTGACCTGAACACAGCTTGGCTCTCCCCTATCTGTAGGGCAAAGCTATATATTTATATTTATACATTATATATATATATATTTTTTATGCTATTCCCAAGAATGCAGACAATGCCATTATGACTAAAATTAGTCATCTTTTAGTTTCCTTGCACTCATAAACATGAACATCTCTATCATGACTGTCTCTCTGCAAAGGGCTACGGTAGATGGTAAAGGTTTGTATAAACTGGCAAGTTACTACAGAGGAGCATGTAACTCAAGGGTCTAGTGATATCTATTAGTTTTTGTAGTATCTCATAAACCAATTGGAGTGAGTCTATATTTCAGTTTTCCAAAGAAGCTATAGCATCTTTATTTTAAAGCCATTAAATTCACTATTTTTTTCATCAGAATCATAGAATCATAGAATAGTTGTACTTTTTTTTTTTTTTTTTTTTTATTACAGACGACAAAATGTGTTTGGCATTATGGGAATCACATTTTCAATACTGCCATCCAATCATGATAGATATTCTACAAAGCACTTTCACCAGAAAAGGCTGTCAGTTATTCAGGTATGCACTTAAATAGATATGCTGGGAAACTTCTTTGGTAATCTTGATTTGCAAGCATTTCTCTACGTTTTTGCCTTTGGTGGTAATATCTTCTACTGTCCAGGGTGAACGGAAAACTCCAGGACAAATATTAATATACTGGGATTCGACTTCATACTAACTGTGAGCAGGTATCTCACAGATGGTGAGCTCAAGATGTCCTGGAAATGCTTTTATGGTAATCATCTTTTATCCCTGCAATTGAAAATCACGGTCTACATTCTCACCTTAGTGGATGCTTCTTTTATGCAAAAGTGTTAGTAAGAATTGTGTTTATCACTGAAAGTATTTCCTTTAAGACCAAATCCACATTTCTATTCTAAAAATATATCACATTAGAAGCAGAAAGGAGACCAAGCTCCAAAGCTTGCAAACATAAAAATGGATGTTATATTCAGTTTTTAAATAGGATCATTGATTTTAAGACCAGAAACAACAATGTGGATCAAAATACATCTCTGTTGTCTTCTTTCTACCCAAAGATCAAAACACATGAAAATCTAAAATCTTCTAAAGAAGCTTCTGACAAGAAAGAAAGACACAATATACAATTACCAAAGAAGGACTAATGAACCAAATGACAGAGAACTCCCTATTCCAGTAAACAAAAGCAATCTTGTACCTGAAGACTGAGGTCAACAACAGTCAAAGAGAAAACAAATTTTAAGTATTATGTAATTCCTTATCAAATAGCGTACAGTCTGTATCATTCAAAGTCCTTTACTAGACATTTTATTTAGAAAATATGCTCTAGTTGTTTCAATTTGGATAAGTCATAGTTAAAATTTACTGAGTTATTAAAAAAAAATAAATCCACAACCATTCAGATGGTTTTAAATTAGGGAAATACTGCAGTCCATAACCAGCCAATTTTCTCAGTAATATCCCCATTAAGCAAAATATTGAATAAATATCTCTCCCAGAAAACTTTGATTTTTTGAAGCCAAACCCTTTCATGTTAATGAGTCAGCTAAAGACAGTAAACATGTAGAAGACCCTTTGGAAATACTAATTAATTTAAATTAATTTCTTTGGTATTAGCATTGAACTGAAATTATAACAATAATATACAAAAAAAACCCCAAACAAAACCCAAATCCAAGAATGACTAGTTTATCATTCAGAATTATTTGCAAAACATTAATTTATTAAACTTGTAAGTTTTAAAAATAAGTTTGCACTTTTTATTTTTATTTTATTTATTTTTTTTTTTCTTTCATCTAGGTTAAGAACGAGTAAAAAGCCAAACTGATCAACTTGCAGGACAGACCAGCTTTATAAGTGAAATTTAGCAAGGTCTTTCTTCTTTTTGGTCTTTCATTTTACTAAAGATTGCAATTACTAAAATTAGAGCTGAAGGCAATTAAAATCCATCCAGCAATAAGGCTGCATCAATTATTCAATTTTAAAAAGAAATTAATGTCACAGTTAGAGGTCTCTGGCTAAATTTATAATGGCACTATGAATTGAGTTTTAGTGGAAGTTCAAAGCTGTATGCTTGTCTGCATATGTTCTCGTCCAGTCAGTTGTATGCCTCTCCCCAACTACTATTTCTCTGACTAGATATTTCTGTTTACTTGAGCCTCTTCATGTCACTGAGGTCATGCACAGAGACCTCTTTTAGTTAGTGCTGGATGGTTAGCAGTTGTTCTTCTATGAGGCGCTTGCCAAAAGCCTGCACTTGGGGTGGTCTGGTAACTTCCTGCATCTTTGTCATTCAGCTGGCAGAGTTCGACTCTTGCTGGATTGGAAGTGCAAAACAAAGATGCAGGATAGCTGTCTTGTGCTCTGTTTGGTGTTATTATAGACTTTCCATAGATCAGGGTAAGCTCCCAGTGCTCTGAAATCTGTCAGAACCACATACAGCTGGTCTACATGACAGATAAGGCAGCTTGTGTATGTGCAGCTTGTCCAGATCATTAAGTAAAATTTGGCCATAACACAGAATTAAGTCCTTTCTCTTTAGAGATGCTAACATCTTCAGAGCAGCAGTTGCAAGTTTCTAAATACACTGACAGCTACAATCACACATTTTGTGAAACCTAATTATGATGTTTAAAAAAATTAGCAATTGCTAGATCTCAGGTTTTTGGTTGGGTTTTTTTTTGGTTTTTATTTTTTTTTTTTTTTTTTTTTTTATATCAGGACTTGGAATAAAAAAAAATGTGTAAAATAAAGCTATTTTCGATACTTCCCAGTTGTTCACCAGATAAGGAATTCTGTTTCCACTTGAACCGCACTTTAATTACTGGGGTGGACATACACTATTCAAAAGAGGGGTCACTTAATTTTTAGCTTAATATTAAGGAACATCTATGCAGCTTTTGATAATAACAAAACCTGTGCTTTCTCTAGTTCCACCAAACACACACATCTCTTCTCTAAAGAAAACATAACTTGGATGTTAACACCAAAGCTGAGATGTGACACACTACCTCTAGAAGTGGAGCAGCCCAACAAGTGCTCATGCTTTCCATCAATCACTAGAGATTCTATTATGGTTCATTTACACAGAGAAAACTCTTTCTCAAGCTCAGAAGTAATTTGTTTAGCTAATGTTTATCTTATAAAAACTTTTTACAATAACAAACACATCAATAAACCCTGAAACATTGGCAAAGCTAAACTACTTGGGAGCCAGAGGGCACCGGCTCTATAAGACAGCAGTAAAAGATAATTACAGTCTCATGTTTCCCATTTGTTTCAACATCACGTAATATCTACAAATGTGATTTCATCTTTTCTCATGTCCTTGTATATAAAACTTAGAACATAAGAAAAAGTACATTTCATGTATCAAAAATTCTTACAATAATGTGATGATAGAAAGTAAAATTTGATATAAGATGACTCTAAGTTACCAAATACCACTGAGCAGCTACTCACAGAGTAAAGGGAGAAATTAAAATCAACAAATTCATACCTTTCCTGTCTTTCCCTCACCACCTCAAAGAAAACAAAGGACCTCTTTGCCTTTCATCCCAAGGGCAACTCACTAATTTTGAAGGTTTCAGACATGAAAATCAGGAAGCTCATCTCATTGCTGCAAGTGCCACAATCCATCATAATACAGAAGCTACATGGGCTAACTGAGAAAAGGTTAGCAGTATAAACAATCAGATATGTAAATGTGCAATCTGATTCTAATGAACTTTCTGTGAGGTAAGCCTAAATCCAATGGTCAATTGCTATCTAGATTTTTGAATTTCGCTAATGTTAGTCTCCTGGATTCAAATCTCACTGAGATTAGCAGCAATAAAATAATATTTGAGTTTCTTGAAAATTATATATATATTTATGCTGGTCAAGAAAGACCTCACTGCGTTCAGCTTTATCTTCTGAAAAACAAAATCAGGTGTAGAGCATTGCAGCAATTTATTGACCTCTACTGGAAGGGCACCAACTACTGACACCTACTAACACTCTGATCCTGTGTGAGTTTGCTGTCTTGAATCTGCAGGTAATCACAGCTGGCTATTCTTCCCATTGTTAGCACAGTAAGCTGCTACAACTGTTTAGAATTCTTTCTTTAAATAAATAAAAAATCAAACCCCCAAAAATGAATTTTTGAAATATGATATATATGTTTTGGAACAAATGTTTATACTCATAGTCTCATGTGAATTCAGTCACTGATATTACATTTATTGGATGAGGTGGGAAAGGATCAAAAGCAGATTTCCAGGGAGGTTCCTGATCTTGAGCTTTAGTCCAGGTGCAAAGAATAAATTACTACAAAAGCTACATCTCTTCTAAGATGATGAAATCTTTACTTTCTGCAAAACATCATAGTGTTTTACTCAGGAAGCTGAAGAGTCACATAACAATGACGCTAATCATAAGATGATGGAGAGAGGAGGGGGGTAGCATGTCAGACAGCAATAGTGATAGGTTTGGGTTAGTGGGGCGTTTTGTTGTGGAAGAAAGTGCATCTAACTTTGGAAGGCAGCAGGGGTAAGCATAAGAGAGCAAGTGCCAAATCAATACATTTCAGTAAGTTATTACCAAGTCAGATAGATGTGGTAATTACCATGTTTTTTCTTGGTTTACTAAAACATTGAGCAATACAGATGATTAACATAAACCACCCCATTTGCTTTTACAAGGAGAAGACAAATGGCAAGGAGTAGAAACACATAAAACAGTGGCTTTGTCTTGGTAGAACGAGGAGGCAGAAAGGAGGAGAATAAACATTAAAATATCCTACCTGGACCTCATTTCTATATTTAACCATATTTTTTGAATCTCAGTTGGTTCATGCTCCAATATATAAGCATAGCAAGTGTGAGTTTAAAAATCATCAAGCACCACTATTGTGACCTTATTAAGTCAGTATTTCTCTAGGTCATCCAAGAGAAAGAGAGCTGAAATAAAATGAGTTCTTTTGAGTGCTTTCTGCATATGTAGTGTGCTAACCTTTAACCCCTTCTCAAGGTTGTGGGTTACAGACAGAGGCAGTAAATCAAAAATACAAAATTTGGGTGAAAAAGCAAGCAAATTTGCTTTTCATTCAAGAGCTTCTGTTTCTTCCAAGATAATTAATTTAGTAAAAAAAGTTGGAAAGATATTGCTTATATCAAAACAATTCCCTCTTTTCCAAAAGACAGAAAAGAGAAATAGAAATATGTAACAAATAAAAATGAGAAGTTTCCTTATCACTGAGAAAAGAGTCAGGAGCTTTGTCTCCTAAAAGTGCCTAAGGAAATGATGTAAAGCAGTTTTTTTTAATGCAAATACAACAAAGTAAGTTCTAAAAAATACCCCAAGCCCTTGAAGAATCTCTTCAGAAAACAAAACGTTAATCTGCACAGCTGTTTCATGCTAAAATTCTTGTAACCTTTTTCATTTGAGGAAATAAAAAACCCAACTTGAACCACTTTTGTTTAAAATCTAAATTTTTGTCAAACTGAGTATCGAATTCCCTTTGCTCATATATCCAAAAGCTTGGTTCCTCTGGTACAATTAATAAACCAGAGAAATACATATTTCATTTACTATAGTTTCCTCAGCTGGAAGTATTACCAGTAAATCCACTATTCCAGGTCTGTGGAATTCTTACTGCATTCCTCTGGTTCTTGCAACACCTTGCTTAACTTGGTAATGCCTTAGCTAACATTGCATAGTACATACCTGCATGGACAGACATTGGCACAGAAAACACACATGCTACATGTCTTCCGTCTCTGTGCAGTAATCCCATTTTATTCCCAGGCACTATCTGTTGAGCTAGTATCTTCGGTGTCATAAAAATCCAGAAACCAGCAGAAGTACCCATATAACTGTGAAGTTTTGCTCATGCTGCTGACAAAATTTAATAAACTGGGAGGAAGGAAGGGTGTTTTGCAAAATATTCTGATTAGGCTTTTCTATGCATGATGTATAAAAGTGTAGTATATTACAAGATGAATTCATAACAAACAATCAACTTTTGAACATATACACACTTTTTTCTTACAATTTTTTTTTTTAGGATTTTGTTGTAAATCATCTAGCATGCTGTGCATTTCTGTAGCTTGCATTCTTATATAAAAATATTTTCCAGTAGGAAGTTCCATATTTTAGTTCACTTGTTTCTAAGATTTTGATAGAATCAGTGAGTGTTAAAGTGGGCACAGCTCCTTCCATCACAAAAGCAACATTGCATTTTTTAACCTCAATTAGCAAGTGTGTTAATTTACCATTCAAACAATGGACAACCATAGCTGGTGAAGGATACTCTCTGTCTGAAAAACATTTAGTTTATAAAATCCTTGTATGGAACATTTAAAAGTTGGAGATATTCAATATTTCCATTCATTTACCTAACATATGTTCCAAACATTGTTATTTTCTATAGATGTTATATTTTAACTCATGGAAAAAAGAAATCTTTACTGATACAGAGCTCAATTCTGCTAAAGTCAGTAGGAACTTTGCCAATTACTCCAGTGAGAGAAGGCTCAAGTTGATGCTGTCTGACTCATAATCTTCCTGCCTATGCTGTGTCCATTTTCTTGTAGAAGGCACAGTTCTGTGTATGAATGTATAAATATGCATAAAAGATAATAAAAACTACTATTAAAATCCATGATTTATATAAAATCTTTTACTAATTTCTACATTTACTATGAAGACAGCTCTTTTAAGTTCTTTCCTTTTCCAGAAGTTCTAAAATTGGTCTTCTTTCAGGGTAACTTTATTTATTTATTTTTGTTCTAAGTTTTATTTTTGGTTTCTGCAGGCAGTAAGTAAAAAAGTATCTCATCCCTGTCCGTGTTCCCAAGCTATTCCCATGAAAACCTCACTCAGGCTTACAGACAGATGCACTGCACATCCTGAGAGCAGTAAGTGAGTCCAATTCTGTGAAGTGCTGCTCATTTTCTGTATTTCCTCAGGACCATGCCTTCATAGAACAGTTTCTCTCTGAATTGTTCCAACTTTCCCAAACTTTGTGTGGCATATTACAAAAATGTAGTTCATGGTTTCTAAGCTTTCAAAACTTTCCAGAGGGAAAGAGCACACAAGAGTCCAAGTACACTCTTGGCTTTCATAGCAATACCAGTTCCCTGAGAAGAGTTTGAATTATTCCATATTTTAGTTAAGAGGGACTATTACAAGTATGAAACATTTTCTACAAAAATACTTTTGACTGAATCTTATGTTCACACTCAACTTTCCTAGAACCAATATTTCACAAGCATTTAAAAATACTCCTGACCATTAACGATGGTGCAAAGGACTCTAGAAAGCCACAAATCCCCCTTCACCACACAAAAAAGTATGTGTTTTTATGCAAGCAGACAGTCTGCAGAATGGCAGAATAGATTTCTGACAAAATAGCTGCATTTCATATGAAAATTATTTTGTGAATAGAATTATATGAGTTGGATAAATAAAAAACTTTAAATCCACCCACATTAAGTCCCTAGTTTTGAATGAAAATCCAAATTATACAGATGCCACAGGAAGGGTAGATTTTATTTTTTTTTTGTAGAAACAATTTCTTTCTTGTGTCTTGGCAGCAAAGTAAGCAGAAATATGGCTTAGTGAAAATAAAACAACCAACAAACATAACAACACTGTACCAATCCTTCTATCAGTGCTTGTTTTCACTGGAAAGTATAGGAAAATCTCTACTTCTATATGTAAGTATAGAAGAACGCAGTACCCTTGACCACTCGTGTACTTTAGACCTTCCAAACTCAATATTTGCAAGATGAAGTCAATGAAGGAATAGTCTGTGTATGAAAGAAAATCTTGCTATGTCTCTCAAGACAGAAGTAGGGAATGAAAGTTCTATTTATATTTGCCTGTGTTTCAATTTAAGAATAAATGTGTTGATAGCAGTGGAGGGATGGTACTCATCACCTTGCAGCTGCTGAAGGAAGAAACCTTTTAGTAGCTAGTATCAAAGAAAGTAAGAGAAAGAAATGCCAATGTACAGATAAATTAGGTCAAGATTTTTCAGTGCCTATTTAATGCAAATTTTTCCATTATTTTGTACTTCTAGTCTAGCAAAAAGCTAGGCCATTCTGATTCACTTTTCATAGGCAAATCCTACTCCCTCACATCTGGGCTTTGCATGATTTAGAAACAGGAAGAGCCAGGAGTGAGGACCTAACAGGCTAGGGACTATTTAGAGAAGCTGTATTCCAACCTGACTAAATGAAAGACTAAATGAAGTCTACCCAAGTATGCTGAAGGAGATGGCTGATGTGAGTGCAGGGCCACTAACACCAGTGAAAACATGACAATTCTGGGGTGTCCCTGCTGGCTGGAGAAAGACACCTGTCTTCAAAAGAGGCAAAGCAGCAATGATCTCTAAGCTTATCAGCTCATCTCAGTCCATGGAAAGATCATGGAACACACCCTGGAATCCATTTCCAGATATGAGTGACAGGAAGGCAATGAGGAGCAATCAACACCAGTTTATTAAGAGCAAATCATCCTTGACCAAACTGTTTTACCTTCCAAGATGCAATCACTGGGTATATGAACAAGAAGTGAGCAGTGAGTATAATATATCTTAACTTTAGCAAGGCTTTATATACTGTCTCCCAAAGTAGTCTCGTTTAGAAGCTGACAAAGTATTAGCTAGAAAAGCAGACAGCGAAATAGGTTGAAAACCGGCTGGACTGACATCGTTCAAAACTGTCAAACTAACAACTTCAGCTAAGGTATTAGTTCAAACTCATCTGTTAGAGTTTTTAGCATGATGGCAGAACTAATTTGTTTTGAGTTCCTAATGGCATCTAGATGCATCTTTTAGATAATGGACACAATTGCTGAGAAGATAATACCAAATGTTACTGAACACAGAAGAGCAGCTCCGCACTCAGTCTGAGGAAAAGATGAAATTCTGAGAAAACTAGATACTAGATTTCAGGGAGTTCACAAAATAACAGAGGATTTAGATGCTGACACTCAGGGAACATGTGGAAGCCAAAATAGCTTCTGTTATGTGTACTGAGCTCAGCTTGGTTTATAGAACTAAAAAGTGTAAGAATTTCTTGTCAAAGCATCAAAGAAAGGCATAGATACAAACTCAAAATCCAAGCAGGAAAAAGGTGTTGGCTTAAAGCATACCCTTACAGATGCTGCAGATATATGACAGATTGCCTTAAAGTACTTTCCACGGACATCAAGAAAACAAAGAATGGCAGCAGAAGGAGGTGATGTTGCCATAAGTAGTAGTAAGACATTTTCATGGGTTTCCAAGTGGTCTGAGGAAACTCAATCTATGTTTGTGAGAATGTTACGGCATTTACAAGTGCACGTAGTTTCAAAGCTACATTTGAACAGGACTAAATAGTCCAAACTTTCAGTTTAATAAACACCACACAAAATACCATTAGTTTAGGGATTTACTCTCCTGATTGGTATATGTCTTATGAAACCTGTATATCCCTAAATGACTCACAGTAACCAAGTGCAATCTTGAAATACTGCCATTAGAAGCATTCGTTTATGCAGTTCTAGAGAAAACTAAAACTTACTTGTGCGTTCACAGGAACAAATGCACTGTAGAAAGTTTCCTGATATTTTTTTTTCTCCTATTCTGAAAATTTCACAAATAAGTTATTGGTAGGAAGGTGAGGCCAAGGGAAATATGTCACAAGAGATTGCTTCAGTACTTCATTACTATGAAGTGCACTTGCAGATAGCCTCTATTTTCAAGAACTCCGTTCTCTCAAATGAAGTAAAAGCTGCTGCAGCTACAGATTTCTGTCTGCTACTGAAAATCTCAGTGTTCTGACAGCAGTAAAATTCTGTTAAGACCATCACTGATTATAAAGTACTGAAAATTACTCCACACTGTTGTTCCTATATCTTTTGCAAGCTGTTTAACATAGTTAGAAATCTAGGTGTTAAATAATTTCAATAATGTAGTTATCTTTTAGCCTAGATTTTTTATTATTATTATTATTTGGTCTTGTTCCTTTTAAAAAATACAGCTCAAATTTTCCACCTAAGCATCTTCATTTTCTTTGAGCCTGGATCCAATATCATAGAAATTGCATGAAATAAAGTAAAACAGAGCAGCTACTCTAATCTCTGTGTTTTACAGGCAATTATCTATCATTCAGATCAACTAATTAATCTTTGGAAGACTAAAAAGTTCAGGAGAGATTCAGGCTGTAGGCCATAAGTGGTTGGTAGTAAATTAATTCAGTGAATTAATTTAAATAAGCCAGATAGAAAAAAGGCATAGTTTGTTCAGGACATTATGATGAAAGTTAAAAAAACCCCATAAATCAATATTTCTGCCAGGTTGTGTCTGGATACAATTCTCAATTTTCCCATAATCAAGGAAAGAAATGATTGTGCATGGGAACTACTAGAACAAGAGACACCTCTGGAACTATGTTACACTTTTCCAAAAAAACTGGGAAGAACGGATTCAACCTTGTAACCTAGGCATTAACTTAATTTGTTTTAAAGACTAAATTCATCCAACCTGAGACATCTTCTAGTAAGCTGTATAACAATTAACTACCCTTTTGATAAAAAAGTGAAAGTTGTTTCAAAGTTGAACTTTAATTGCATTCTGTAGTAAATGAATCTTCTTATGCCTCTGCTGGCAAGACTTAAAAGTCATCCATTCTTAGATATCTTTTCCACATTCCTACATACAGTTATCAAACCACTCATTATCCTTTGGACTGTTTCCTAAGTGCTTACCAGGAACAGAAGATGTGATATGCTATAAAAGTATTCACTGTTGAAGTGACATAATTAAACTCAATTTCATGTGTGAGTATTTATTTGAATTACCTGTGAATGAATTAACTTTTCGAGGAGTAATCACTCATCACGATCCCATGTAAAACCCTGAACACTGTTACAGCTCTACCACGAGAATTTTGGTAGTGAAAAGAAATCAATGGAAAGCCTTCTTTGACTTTGGCAAACACTGAATTGTATCCTAGATCACTAAAGGCTATCTTTTTCCCTGATCTTTTCTTACTTCAGATGCTAAGACAATTGACGTTGCTTTGGTCAATTCAACCTTACCTCTATTAGACGCTTTAATCACTTGGTCAGTTATCCAAACTGCTACTGAAATAATGTACCTCAGAGTTGGTACGTGGGAATCAATTGAATGTACCCATTCAAATAAGGGTCATGTCATGCATATGTTATGTTGTAGCTCATGGGGGAAAGAGATGAAACGTTGAGCTGCCTCATGCTCAGAAAACCTTCTATCACCTCACAAATCCAATGATATGACAAAGCCAATGTACTGCTGCCAGCCATAGAAAGGAGTCAGAAAACAATTATCCACCACTCCTCCCCAGTAATAAGAGTAAATTAGAAGGGGATAAGACTTCAATGTTTAGTTAGAGGAACCATGTTAAAAAGAATCTTGAGTGTCTTTAATACGCCATCTAACATGACGCAGCTAAAGATAACCAATGTATTTGTTATTTGACTCAGCACGGTAGTCCTTGAAAACTATTTTCTCCTGGCAATTTAAAATCTTATTACATGGAATTGTTTTGTATGTGTTATACAGACATTGTGATGAACAATTTACCTGCTACCTACAAACAAATTACCAAAATTTTGTAAAACTACTTTAGTCAAAACTCAAATAGGCAGTAGAGTAGGAATACTATAATAAACACCCTGCTAGTCTCTCTCATTTGGATGAATTCATCCTGTAGGTGAAGAACATGGCTCTTTAACATGGTGGCATCAGCACAGTTTTAATGAACAGCTGATTAGGCCAGGACTTGGAAGAGTCATAAGTGGTGGAACTGTTATAGTTTTCCTCATGTACTGCCTTTTAATGGAAAGACAACTGCACTGTTTGGGAAAATACTTGCTTAGCTGAGTGAGAGTCTGTTCCAGCTTAATCAGTATCTAACAGTGAGAGAGATCTGTCCCGATGCAGCAGTGGAAATAGAAATGCTGGGTAAACACTAGAACTTCCATTGATGAACTTTGTAGCTGGCCTGCATGTATGCTTCCAACAGTGGGAACTTTGTACTTGCACATACAGAGCCCATGAGACAAAAACAGTAACAGTGTAATTACTAGTTTGAGGAGCTAAGTTACTAGAACTTCAATGAAAACAGTAAGGAGAGATTAAATAGCTTGTGCAGCTTTTGTGGGAACTTCAGATAACCACACAGAACTCAACGGGAATTAGGAAAGAATTTCCCATGCATTTTATGGAACAAGCTGCATATTCCATGTGCAGTCACATGGCATGGTGATTTACTGGTGGAAGAGCTGAGTTCGTTTCTTATTTTGGAAGGTGATACTGATGGTGGGTTCAGGTAGAATTGGCTAATAATACTCACTCACAGACCACAAGACAGGAGGGAATGCAAAAACATGCAAGATTTTTTCAAGTAAACCTTAAAGGTTATCTGCTAGTAGATGACAATGATGTGTGATTTTTGAAGAAAAATCAAACTAGACAAAAATATGTTCAGGACATATTTTTGTTTTTTAATCATCAGTCCATTTTTCAACAATAAAAACTGTTGTGATTAAACTTCCTACTTAATTCTTTACTTACAGTTTCCTGTCATAGTTATGTACTGCACGTGTTCTTACAATGGCACTTTTACTATGCAATTTCCGTATTTCAAAACATAAATTACTCATTGTATTTGCTGTCTGAAACTGTTTCCATCTTCATTAGTAGAAATAGTGAACACTCACCTTTTTCAGATGGAAATTATCAGTCACCATCTTCATATTTTACCTGACAGAGTCTGAATCAGTATCATCGTTATTCTTTCATTCCCTGCTTCCGATTTTCACTTCGCAGAGATTTTGACCTCTCTGATTGGTTTCTTTCTCCCAGTATGCCTTCTTTCTTGCATGACAAAAATGCTCATAGATGCCTTGTCCACTGGCTTATTCTTGTCTTTTACTATTGGTATAGGATGAATTTTCATTCTCAGTTTACTAAGTACAGCCAATTATTCAGATTTCTCTGAAATAGTATTTCCCCAAAGATTTATAAGTGTCCCTTCCCATGTCAAATGCTGTTCCTAGCCCGTCGTTATTTGAAGAGAAGATAATGAGAGAATATTTTAAAAAATGATCTACTCACTAATAATTCTGTAATGTGTTTTTGTCTGCCTCCTATCATGAAATGTCTTACCTTGGTCTTTAGGGTGAAAACTTCTTGAAGCAGAACTGTTATTGAAATTAAACAGCATACTTGTAGCAATTTAAAAGATAAGAATAATGACAATACTGGTAGCCTGCTAATATTTTTGCTTTAATTCTCATCAAGATCATACATGCTTACACTTCACAAACCTATTTTTAAGTGGTGACAACATTATTTGTATTACTGAAGCACTCAAAAGCCACAGGCTCGGACCACAACCTCATTGTGCAAGATCCTGTACAACAGGGCAGAAAAATCACCCATACACCAGAAGGAATGTAACCAGTGTAAAGCAAGAATCCTCTTGCAGACTGATCTGGGAGTACAAGGAAAATGATCATTTGTGCCATGTAAATAATGTTTTAAGCAGCCTGGGAACATTGTCTTGACTGATATAAAAGTTTTTTAGATACCCCAGCAAAAGAGTCCATTACAGAAAGCACTTGGAACTGTCAATGAGTTGGCTTTGCTGATGTATGTGAGGAGGGTCTTTATGAAGAAAAGTACGAAGGAATTCAGCCTCCTGTATTCCAGTTTTAATTGCAACTGCAAATGTTACCCTATGAGCATTTTTCCCATAATCCTAAGCATACACAGAATCTAGAATATTCTTGACATAGAAAATTTTGTCTTTGAAAAGTACACTAATGCTTACAGATTGTTTCCAAAGGTATGCTAATTTCTTTTTCTGATACTGACAGAAGTCATAGCAACGACCAGATTTTCTTTGTGAACTGTTTTGTCTTTTGATTTGTAGTGAAACATGAACTGTCATTATCCTTTTCTTTTCCCACTTCTAGTTTTCTCTCATCTTTGAGATGAGATCATCCAGTTCTGAAGATTCCCAGACACTCAGCCCCTACGGCACACAGCTGCTCCAGAGGCCAACATGCCCTCTCTCTTTTGCCCTTTTCATATGTAAGAGGATTATGAGAAACACTGACACTTCTGGAGCTTTGAAGATAGAATAATTTTCAAATAATTTTTATGTATTTTATGTACTGGATAGACTATACTCAAATGCCTCTAGTTTGTAGGAATGAGATAGTCTCTAAAGTTCTGTGATTGTCATAAACATTAATGTTGTAAAAATCAGTGAGCTGCCCAAATATGATAATGCCCATAAAAACATGCATTAAAGATTTTATCGTACCATGAATGGCATTATTGTTAAATTACTTAATATTCCTTACTAGCTACTACTCTGTACAAGTCACAGACTTGTCACAGAATGAAGCACATTTTTGTCAGTGCATGCTTACATACTTAATTTGTTGCAAGATTATATTCCGAAATGTCATTTATTTCTCTATAGTCTTTCACAGCATTACTTTACAGCAGCCTAGCATACTCACTGCAACGCTGTCATTAAAGGTAATACTAATAGTCGAAGGAGACTTACCAGCAAAAGGGCATTTCTCGACAATGTTATCACTGTGATTTCCAAAAAAATGATTTAAAACTTAAAACGTGCAAGTATGTGCTTACGCTAATATCAATCAATGACAAAATAGAGTACTGAAAGCATAAAAGGTATGCTAACTGGAAGGAATCTTTTGCCTGTGCTGTGATCAACTCCACCTACACCATTTTCAAGAGATTTTAGAATTAGAAAACACATGTTTTACACAAGGATGGTAGTCCAAAAGAGCACACTGACAGGCAGACACCCATGAAATGCTGCCTTGGAATTCATGTATCCCAGCTTTCACTCCACCCCACCAGTAGCCTGGATGGCAGCAGCAGGAGATCTGATCGGACTCACGTTCTGCAGGGCCTTGCAGCAGAACCACTGATGACCACAAGTGATTAAGGGTCAACAAACTTCAGCCTGAAGCAACTGTTCTATGAACTTTGGCACATTCTGAGTTGGCTCCTGCTGGTTTGTTGCCTTTGGCCCTTATCTTGCAGTTTCGGAAGGATTGTGAAATTCTGAATAAAGTTAGAAGACAGATTGGTTCTGTCTCAGTCACTCAAGGTCTCACTCTTCAAATGTTCTCGGTCTTCAAAATTCCTTTGGCAAATAATCTCATCTATCAGCTAAACATTTTCCAAAGGTGTGTCAAGTGACCCACAAAAAAAAAAAAAAAAAGAAAAGAAAATATTTGTATAAATATCATGTGGGGAAGAGAAACATTATCAGCCATTCTCTGTGGTAGCACTTTGCTTGGGAAAAACTACCTGCATTCTATGTGCACACAAACTTCAATCTGTAACTGATAAAACTCTGCTTTGAATCTAGTACTGTCTGTTGTTTTCAGATGGATGAAGGGAAGAACTACTTCAAAAAAAAACAACACCTTTGGAACATGAGAAAAAAAAAAAAAAGAGGAAAAGAGGAGGAGCAGCCCACTTTCAAAAGCATTATAAGTCTATTCTCATTTACTCCAAGCTGCCTGCAAAAGAGGACTTCTAATATAAAGTCCTTTATATAGACTTCTGAAAGTTTTGCTGCAAATTCTGCTTTCAAGAAAGAACTTAGACCTTTGGCAGAAATTAGAAGTTTTTCCTCTTGAAAAGTACAAGGAGGAGAACATATAACTCCCTGTATTCCTTTTTTCTTGGCATGTACTTTCTGCCATTGAGATGGCCTCAGTGCTGTGATGGAATACTTAATGAAATAAAGATCTTCAGTGATAGGTAATCATAGGTAGATACATAAATAAAAAAGGGTGCAGAAGTCAAAATAAAATATTAAGCT
Organism: Coracopsis vasa; assembly: GCA_026283785.1. NCBI lineage: Eukaryota > Metazoa > Chordata > Aves > Psittaciformes > Psittacidae > Coracopsis > Coracopsis vasa. Next base: position 7,453 of record JANHGB010024600.1, on the reverse strand, counting down.
TGTCTGTATTTCTTGTAAAGAAGCAATTCACTTTGAATGAGAAAAGCTCTCAATACTGAAATGTTTGAGACCTCAGCATACTTTGAGGTGTAAATGTAAATCAGATTCAGCTAAATTGTCCTAGTAAGTCCTTTGTATTTGTTCACCTCAGCAGCAATCTATTTCTGTCTTTAGATATCTAATTTATTTTTTCTAAATCTATTAATTTTCAGAAATTATTAATTAGTGATTCAATTAAGAGAACAATTTTGAAAAATTACACATCCTCCTGATGGCTTCTAGGTACCCAGGTTCTTTGAGGTTTTAAAAAATAAATCTTAAATCTATCTTTCTTAACATAGAGTTTATGTGCTCTGATTTTCCCTTCCTACAATTTCTGTATTTCCAAGAGATTATTCACAAGATGTACTAAACAATGTGAGAAACCTATTAAAAGATATTTTTCCTCTCCTAAAACTACAGGGATCTCAAAACACAGAAATCCCTAAGCATGTCAAAACATTACTCAGCCTTGTCTTTCCTGAACTGCTTTTGTACTGGCAAAGCAGCAAAAGAAGAATAAGAAAAATTGCACGTGACTGTGCAGCAAAGCTTCCCAATGAGCCAACAGAGTTGAGTTTTAATGGTTTGGAAGCCAGATATAAAGTTGGTTATATTATTCTCTGTCATATTTTTACTATCTGCTTTATGTCTGTCACCCCACTAATTCTCCAATGAGATACTGAATTGCTGAACTTTTTGTTAATTCAACATATCAATCATGTAAGTTTATTTAGAAAATAAACTCGTTGCTGCTGTTCACTGAAAGGTCTATACTTAATTTTACTCTTTCTAGATAAACCTGCTAATTGCAGCAAATGTTGAATTTTAAACACTATTATCTTAAAGTTCCTTCAGACTTTAAAGGATGTCTATCTTTGACAGTCATCTGAGGTGCTTTGAAACTCATCACATAGTAAAGCAACAGTATATTTAATCCCACATTTATCTAATCTCATATTTATTCATCAATACTCGCAAACTCTGTTGAACCCTCCTAAGTCTATATTACTGCAATTTAAAAATGCTGGACTGAGACTTACAGCTTTGTAAAGAGAGTGCTAGCATTCTGCAGGATCATGGATTATTAAGTGGTTAATTCAGTCATCTACTCCTCTCCCTTCTCTGAAATGAAACCCTACTTTGTTTTCACACTGCAGTCTTGAGTCTCAATGGCCTATAATCCCTCACCAGCTTCCTCTCATGTGGTGTTTTTGTTCACCTAACAAATTACCGTGGAAGAATAAACTTCCCAATCTAGTTCCACTCACATACAGACAATGCTGTCTTATCAGAGTGGGAACCCAAAACTTTAGAATCACTTTGGAAGACCAAAGGATCTTCCCACTTTCCATCTCAAGCAGTACCCTGTTTGGATTTTACTTCTCTTTTAAAATAGGGATAGTACAAAAATACCATAAAGATGGTTCAGTAAAGGAAGGTAAATAGAACAAAATTTCAGAGGACAAGCTGTGTTTTAGGGAATAAAACGGGACAAACTAAAAGCTTTGCTAATCACTGTGTTAGAGCACAGAAAGGTTCAAAGTAGGGTAGTTAATCTGAAGAAAATAAAAAGTGGCAACACACTGGAATGTACAGTTTCTATTTATAGAAATCCCTACAAACTAGAAACCCATGCCATTCAATTAACAATTTACAACACCTTCATTGTATAGTGCTGGTCTGCAGTCCATTACAAGGGGTTCTAGGGAGAAATATGGGAGGATATGG
>JANHGB010024599.1:0-20606 GCA_026283785.1 Coracopsis vasa | reverse complement strand
TGTGTTCAGAATGTGACACAAAACAGCACTTTTGCTTCCTTTACTATTGGCTCACTTCATTTCAAACTTCATTGAGGAAATCTCATTCATGACTGATATTACTAAAGAAATGAAATAACAGTACATATATAGTATGTACTGGTCTAATCCTTTTTACTTTGCCTGATGCTTTTGGAGACTTTAACATATTAGGCTGCAAACACCACCAGAAAAAGACAAGAAATGTACCTCCAAAAGCAGTGTTCAATAGTCTGTACAAATAATGCACTGATGGAGTCAACAAGTGATTAAAAAACTTCTTAACAGTACCTGTCTTATTTTAGTAAGTTTGGTGATGCCATATAAACTCCTCAAAGTACAATACTATGTATTTTTATGATGGTAGACCAATACCAACACAATCATACAGATCATATGAAGCAACTGGTAATAAAGCCATTGCTATCTTTATAGTACTACAGAACATTTGGATATGGTACTGATATGAAGGAAAACCAGCCCCTTACAGCAGTGAATTACAACGTACTTGAATTCACACTTTCGAGTCCAAAGTCCAAATCCTCTTCACTTTAAAGTCAAGGTATTTATCTGCAAATAATCAGTTATGAAAAACTGACCTCCAACTCTCTGACTATCTTGATGATTGATTGTTGAGACTGTGCAGCACATTTTTCCTTTACTAAGCCCTCATTTTTCAGTTCAAGTTCTTCGTTAGCTCTCAGAAGGTTCTTGTACTTAGTCAGGAGCTCCTGCAATTCCACATCCTTTTCTTTAACTGTTCCATCAAGTTTCTAACAAAAGAAAACAACGAGACAGTTTTACTCTGGTTTTATATTGCAAAATAGGCAAACAAGCAAAATTCAGGGGACTATCCAAGAATGATCAGGCACGTGGTTTTTACCACACAAAGGAAGAGCTCAATTTGACATAATAGAAGCAAGAAAAGATCCAACTTTCCCCAGCAACCCAATCTTTCAAGTATTAAAAGCCAAGGCATGTACCTTGGTCTCCAAATCAAGTTGAGAGCAATCTCAACTATTACTCTTTGCATTGCTGGTTGAATACCATCAGAACTTTCCAGGGTTACATCTCCAGCTATAAGAAACCCTGAGCAGGGGTCCATTAACATTCAGGCAGCTCGTTTCTATATGTCATTTTGAATAGGCTCCAAAAAAGGAGATTAAATATTTCAGTATCTCTACCTATTCCTCAACTCCCAGTTTCTGCACAATAAACTGACAATCAAAGGCATTTCAGAGCTTTTAAAGTATCTTACCACAACAGTGAAAACTCTACTAAGTATTAGTAAAGCTTTCTTCCTCCTCTGTCCACACGCTTCATAAAATCCTAACAAGAAATCTTTTTGACTGCCACACACTATAATTATATCTCTATTCTGCAAATACAGTGTTATAGAAAGTGAAGGAATATCATCCAAATCAATAGTAATTCCAAACACAAACGTGATTTTGTATTAATTTCTCATACAGAAATCAAATTATAACTTTCTACTTTTCACTTCAAGCCTACCTACCTGCAGCAGTAGATCCTTTTGACTGACGTTGTCTGTTAGCTGCTTGATAACTAGTTCTTGGCTCTGCAGCTTCTGATTACTTTCACTCAAAAGAATATCGTAATGATGTTCGAGCGCTTGTTCTTTCTCAGTCATTTCACCATGTAATTTCTCCAGTTGATTTCTAAGATCCTACAAAACAAGCGAAACTGAATATTCAGCAAATCAACTCTTTTAAAAGTTTAAGCCTAACAACCCATATTATTAGTTGAACTTTCCATTGCTTTAAACTCCTCCTATCACTTAAGAGTTTGGAAAGGGTATTTAATCCAGGCTCTTTCTCTTGGCATCAACACACCATGAAAGAGAACTTTTAGATGAGGTGTCAGTACTCTCTTCCAGGTTGTTATTGTTTAAATGCTTTTGGTACAGAATGACTGGACTCCAAGGCTATCAGGAATATCATGCACGTACATGTTGTCACTGTCAGAATGAACACCAGCTTCTGAGTCAATTTACTGCCTTACTAGAAAGAGGAGAAAATTGGTTACGGGTGATTCAGTTTGTCATTTGCTCTTTTTCTCATCACACCATGAAAATTCTTGCACTAACATTGTATTACCAGTTCCTTTTGCATCAAACAAAAGGTCACAAATGTTAAAACATTTTCTTTTGGCAACAGCACAAACTTCAAATGACCACTGAGGTCAGTCTTGTGATTAGATGCTGTGAATACAACTGCAGCTTGATTCTGGCTCTGTTAATTACTTCCTGCAGCTCCAAGATTAACCACATCATCTCCACAGCTTTGCTCTCCATAAGCCCATTTTGCCTCCAAAAGACAGAAACAAGCTCTTTCAATAGCTTTATGCAGTAGCAAGTCCAAAGGACTAAGATCTGTTCAGATCAGTGAGGGCTACTGCAATGCAGAAAGAAGTCCCTCCTAGTTCACAGGTCACACACTTGAAGCACACCACTATTACAGCTTTCTCCTTTGCATTCCTGCAGATCCTGCTCCAATTCACTTGAAAACCCACCATCTGTAGCTATTTATGGGGTTTCAAAGCCTGACCACCTGACAAAGCCTTGGATTCCAAGTAATAACATCAAACAATTCCTGTTCCTTACACTTCGCTATGAACTGGCTTCTCTCGTTTCATCTCCTCTCCCACCACCATTTGTGTCACTTCAAACTGTTTTGCTGATTTGCTAGAAGCTTCAACCCTGCCAGCTGAAGGAGGAATAGCTTGCATATACACTAGCCTCACTGTATAAGCTGTTACTCCACAAGATCCAGAGCATTTACTGCATGTGTGCAAAAAGAGAAGTAGGAACTTGTAACAAAGGAGCTACTGTCTAAAGTTAAACAATTAAAACTTAGAGGAAACTTTATCCTATCTAAACTTCTCTTCAGACCCAAAGAACCAGGTAACACAGCCTACACCTTCAAATAAATGTTTTCCCTTTATTCCCAAAAAGGGCCTATTTGTGAAGTACCATAAGCCCTTTAAATACTTTGCACATATGGTAGTCACCTTACATTTACCTCCAGTGGGATTTCAAATTCAATAGTTGCTTCCCATTCTAAGTACAAATAGTACTAGTGACATTTTAATTGCAACCTCTTTACAAACTGTTTTATGTCCTTTTCTTGACTTAATTACCTTGCTTCATGCAGGTTCACATCAAATCCTTAACATCAATTTTACTACTCAGTGTTTTACTTCTGTTTATTTTGCACATTAAATGCAAATCGTCATTTACAATGCCTTCGGTTTACTTGCTTCATTTTAGCTTCATTACCAGGATTCAGCTAAAAAATCCCTAATAGCTCCCCCCAAAAATACATCAAATGTTACTCAAACAATGATTAAGCTTAGACCTTCAGTTCTGAAAAGTAATTAAGTTTAATTATTTCAGGATCAAAAGAACTACTTCCTTAACTAAGAAAACTGAAGACTTGCAGAATCAGGTCCCAGTTTTGTCTATATACATAAACTCTCAAATATGTTTCTATTTCTTCCTAACTACTACCTATAAACTGGAATGTGACAGAGCTCTCTTGGAAACAGTGCAAGGTCTGTCGTTTGGCTTCAAGGTATGGAGCTCTTCAAGGGGGTCACATTAAGCTTATTCACATAGAACATGTTAATTGGAAGCAAAGGATCAGCTGCAGTGTTATAATTGTCACTGCATTGCAAAGTTCACTCCTTGGCTTTCCATTTTTACATTGTTTTTAAACTATCATATCACTGAGAGGCTTTAAATGAACACATTACATGTTAGGTAACTTCAAAGGAACACTTTTGACCTTTGCTATAACTTCAAGTGCCCAATACTCTGTGACTTCCCATTATGAAAACCATAAACAGTTTTAAGAAGGAACGATGTTAGACATGCATAGATAGGAAAGATGCTGTTGCAGTAACAGTACTACACCCCCTATCATCTACTCTCAGTCATCTTGGGGTACAATGCTTGTCAGGTACAGAAACCATGCCTCTGCCTTGAAAGCAGCAAAAATAAGTCATGGCTAGGTTTATGGAAAGAGGTAGACTGACAAGGCATACAATTGTGGAGTAAGTAAAACAGCCTGCAAGAGATTTTCAATTTGCAGCTACTTTGCCTCTACTATTGCTGCCCCCAGAGTTCCCTAAATCCTTCCCAAAACAAGCAAGGGTTGAGAATGAAAATTATCTTCTTTGCATGAGCTGGAATTCTGTAGCACACAAAACTATCCATCACTATAGCAGGTTGCTCGAGCTCATTGACCACTCAAATTGTCTGGGAGAATATCTATTGGTTTCTATACATTGAGTTGCAAGGATAATATAGTAGCTACAGCTCTTAAAGCATAAACTTTGCAATTCCCTCTGCCAACCTTTTTCCCCAAGAGACTTTTCTATGATTAATGATAGTTGAAGTAAGAAAATGAACGTGAAACACTCTAATATAGAAGACCAGAGCAGATGCCTCCCCCTCCTTGTCAGATGGAAAACAGTTTGGTGAATAATTGAGTTGTGAAGCTCCAAAACCTCCCTCTCAGGCTTAACTACAGATAGGAAGACTAAATAATACATTCTGCCTAATGAGTTATTCTGTATTTCCCCAACCAACTGATCAAATATGAATACCTAGTAAATACACTCTAATTGTCTACACTTAGGCCTGAAGAAAGAATGGGTACTTGAAGTGTTTATTCATGTAAATGTGAACAAACTCTTTGATCAAGAAGCACTGAAACTCTGTTACAGAGACACTAACATGGTGGACACAAGCAACATTAAGGATGAGATTATGTCTGTTCCTCATCAATCGTATGTAAGAATATACATGCTCAAAGTTTCTGTTTTCAAAGAGCATAAAGTGATGCTGAACCAATGCTTGACAACAGCTTCTGTCACGTACAGAACTGGAAGATGTTTTGCTTCTAAAGTTGACCTAGTAAAAAGCCAGGGCATGCACCCACCCTGAGACAGGGATGTTGTCCAAGGACATCTACACTCATTCCTGCAGGACAGTCCTGATACTGGGCCCAGTCTGTGGTTTGTATGATAAGCTCACATGTCTTAACTTAGTTCAACCTTCTTCATTCCAGGACAGTAATGCCTAATTCATCTCCAGCCAAACTGGGTTTACAACAGGACAGAAGAACTTTTTCTGGATCTCAAGTTTTGGAGGTTTTTTAATAGATATGTGCAAAAATTTGGGTTATCCCAATTACAGTATTGAAAAGTCATTGAAAATTTCCCTGTGAGTGAGTGAAGAGCCAACAGAGCAGCTCATTACAGATGTCAAGGGCATTTTCTGCAGTTTACACACATTCAGGCTGCTTTTATTCTAACAAAATAGAAACACTGATGAACAGGTATTTTGGAGTATAAATAGAATTGAATTTTTAAGGCTGTCTCATAAAAAGTTTGCAGCCGATCACTGAAGTGCTTTTCTATTTGTCAAAGAGCAAAATATCACAGCATATTTTCTTCCTCCCACATAGCTACTACTTAATGGGCAACATTTCACAGGCAATGGTGCTGTATCCAAATGTACCAGCAACTCTTGAAATTGAAGCAGCTGTTCTACAAGGAATAGGAAATAGGTTAGGGATATAATTTTTATAAGACTGCTCATCTTTTAGCAGCAATGCTTTTCCCCAAGGAACTAGTCATTTACATGAAGACCTTGGACATAATGGAGGCAAATAGGTTTCTGTAACACAAGTAACTTTGAATCCCCTGGCAACTCCCTACTCAGCCCCTATTTTTCCTGCCTTTGCTATAGAGAGTTATAACCTAGCTCCCCTGAAAGACAGAAAAAGTTCTGAATAGCGTAGACAGTTACATATAAAACACTTTAAATCAATAAAACATGTTCTTTGTGGCTGTTTTACTGACAGGAGCGATCTGTTCTTTCTCTCCTTAACCTCAACACCCTGAAGGAATTTCAAAGCACACCAAAGATAGAGACTTTGTGACAGCAGCCTAACCACAGTTGACAATCAACCCAAAATGCAAGTTAAATTGGGGACAGGAGGAGGGAGAGGAACTAATTTGTTTGTAGGTAAAGAGACCCCTCTACTGGTTTTAAGTGAGATTGCAGGAACAGCAATTTCCACCCATATCTGCTTTATTAAGGTTCTTATTTAAGAATTGAACCGAAACAAGACAAGCTCATTTAATCTTTTATGTAATTTAATAAAGCAGGAGACTAATCCCTAACTGAAGAGGACCGGACTCTGCATGCAGGCAGGACTCGCTCATTAGAGAAATGCTGCCCTAATGGAAGCTTTGGTTAAAAATCCACATGAATAGATAAGAAGTGAGAAGTGTGTTTTATGGCAACCTCTCAGCAGAAAGTGCACTCTTTTTCAAAGGAAGAAAAGGAACCTGATCATTCACTTCGATGCTGGGAGCAGAAGCACTTATCTAAATGCCTACAGCAAGGTTAAAAAAACCTACACGGAATATGAAGCAAGCAAAGCTAATGAACAGATAGAGCACATCATTTTTAGGTTAAATTGTGATCAACTAATCCTCTGCTTTGGGAATTTTACAGGCAGAAATTATTAAATTGCCTTTTGAAATTAAAGCCTTTGCAGTGACCCTGCTATGATAGCAAAAAAGCTGAAGTTTGGCTTAAGGTAGCAACTGTTGGCTACTTGCTCCTCTTCTGCATTAGAACTTTAATTTAAGTAGTGTCATTTAAGATATTGTAGAGATAAGTAACAAGAGAAATGCAGCAGAAATATACAATATACATTGTTGTGCACGTTCAAATTCTCTCATCAGACAGAGGCCAATAGTAACCATTCAGCACTTCCAAAGGCTAATGATTTTTTCTAGGACCTAAGCCTATCAAAATGATATTTAACATATTTTTCAATGCAGACAACGTGCCAGGCCATCCTCTTGGCCACATTCTTTTGAACACTGACTTTAGGCAAATGCATTTCTCAAATCTACTCATATTAAACCCCTCAATTTGCTAGAAAAGGACATGCTCAAAGTGCTAAACTACTTTTAAACTTTATGAAATAAAGGAAAAGAGTGATAATAACATTAATGGTTTTGTCACTTCTGCTCTTCTGTAGTTGTGCTTCTTCCAGCTCCTTCTCCATTTTCTCTCTTTCTAAATTCAAATCATTGAGCTCTTGATCGGTCCTTTTAATCCTCCTTTGTAGTTTATGATTCTCAGCATCTTTTGTGAGGTTTTCTGAACGCAGCTCTGCTAAGAGGGTCTCTTTTTCCATCAAGAGAGCTTGATAATCTGCAGCACCCTGGAACATAAAGCAGCATTCAAGTTCTATAAGAGTATTTTGTAGAGACTGGAAGTCTTCACTCCTGTTGTGCTCAAACCCACTCCCACACACCTCTTCCCAGTGCTTCAAAACTGTGGTGCAAAAATGCAGTGGAGTGAGTTACTCACACAACAGGGAAAAGGTTACACTGAGCATTTTCTCAACTAATGGAACACAACTTTCAGTGACATCCAGTGCAGGATAACAAAGCCTTAGACAACTAAGGACTAGATAAAGGTTGACCCGCAAAGGAGTCCATAGTGCAAGTGAGATCATGTTTTTATCATTGGCTCCCAAAGCAATTATTACATGAACTTAAGGTCAGTTTGAATCCAGACTAAGTCAAGGAGTTACCAAGTCATAAGCATATTGTTTTATACAAAATAACATCTGATTTATGTTCTTCCCCATCACATATTGTTAGAACTGGCCTCAAAGTTCACAACACATGGTAGGAGTAGTGGGCTATGCAGCATGGTCTACTCACAGAGAACTGCCTTCAACTCAAGTTTGTAGCTAAGTAGCAGAGTTATGAGGAGAAGGGCTTGCTCTGTCACCCACCATGCAATATGGATTCTGTGGACAGGAGGGATTAGTTGCACACTTTTTAAACCTAGTACTTCTCAAAAATAATCAAGCTCTCATCAAAACAAAAGGGTTAAAATTAGAGAAATATTTCAAAGCAGGACTCCCATTGGTATGAAAAAGCAAACGTTAGCTACAGATTCACATCCAGGCCAAAATGACCTGAAGAAAAAACAGGGTATGCTTTTCTATATAGAGCACACTTAAAATTTGGGCTTAAGTGAAATAAATGGCTTTTGAAGAAATGCAGGTGCTCTGTGAAAACTAAAGATTACTACTGCATTAGACTGACATCAAGAAACAGTGCAGTCAGCCACAAAAGCTTTAGGTGTGTGTACTCCAGACACAAGCCCATCAACCTCTTCCATTCCTGTTGAGCTCAGAGACAGAGTGGATGAACAAACATCATCATGGAAGATTCATCACTGCCTCTAATCTGTATTAGGTACTTTTATCAGACTTAGTTTTAGATGAGTTTGAAACCATTACAAGAGACATTATGTTGTCTGCTTTAATGTCAAGTTCTTACTTTCCCCCAGTTTACATTTTAAGACCTTTATAATGCATAATTTATCATCATAAAGTCCTTTCTCCTACACACACAGGAAAGCATTACTAAATCACATTTCACAAGTAACATTCCCCTCTTTTATAAATAGTGGTTTCACATTTATTATACAAACAAATCCAAACAGGTGTCTCATAGGCAGTTCAACTCTGATAACCTGAAGCATGTGTTGTTACCATACTTTTGGTACAAAATCCAAAAGATTCTTAGGTCAACAAAGCAACCTTGATACCATCTCAGCTCCACAACTCTTAGTGCCTTTATTTTTAACTCATTTTGGTTTTGCACATTTCTCCCTTAGTTTTCAGTTGTTATAGAAGAAAAAGCTCAAGAAACAGGTAAATAATCTGATATTTTAACACTCTGTCCTTCAAATGGGTTCAAACCTACACAGGGGAAGTTCAGGTCTGGATGGAGTCTTGGGTGACATGGTTTAGTGCGAGGTGTCCCTGCCCATGGCAGGGGGGTTGAAACTAGATGATCTTAACGTGCTTTCCAACCCAAACCATTCTGTAATTCTAAATTATTTGATTTGGGAAAATTCTTAAAAGTAAGAGAAATCAGACATCTTAAACTCATTTCCACTTCTCTGCTTTCAGAGACACAAAGCACTACTTGCTGTGGGGAACTATGGAGAAGGGAGGAGCAGGGATGAGGGAAGCCACATTAACTGCTTGCTTCTTACCTTGAATTTTTGCATATGTGCTTTGTGAGTGGCCTCTCTTGCCTTGGCCAGTGAAGCATTTAGATCTTCAATTTCAGATCCAAGCTCCTCATTCTTTAAATAAAGTAAAATGCATACTATGAAGAAAGAGTTATTTCCAAGGGGCGGTGATTCAGTAATAGCTATCCCACCTCATTACCCATTCATCCAACTACACTAAACAAATACTTCAGAAAACAAAAGCCACCCAATACATCATAATAAATCTTGTATAAATAAGTTTTGGTTCTTATACAGGACTCACTACACTGCTCATCACTCAGGTTATATATTTCCCATGCTTCAACAAAATCTGAATTCCAGCTGACACTGACCTCTCCTATTTTAGCTGTCTTTAAGACAGCTCCACTTACTCAACATCACAAAATACTTCTCCTACCTTTTAAGTGGTGCACAGAGCTGATAAAAATCAATGTGCAACTGAAAACATTTTTCATCAAACTTCTTAAGTACTTTTTCCTTTCTTCTCAAGTCCAAGACCCAAAACTCTAAATAAACAGAGCTGCTTACAGGTATGACAGCTGTGATTAAGGACACACTAGAAGCCTCCTAACGGTTACAGTGAGACACAGTCAACCCCTGCCCCACACACAACACACATATTCCTCTCCTAATGATAGTTCAGCAAGATCACAACTATCATACCTCTTTTTCCTTCGCTTTCAATGCAAGAGTTAGCCCTTGGATAGTTTTATCCCTTTTCAAACCATTCTTCTTTTCAACAGCAAGCTCATTTTCTCTCTCTTGTAGCTCTTCTTGAAGTGACTAAATTAGATTATGTGAAAGTTGCATTAACTTCCCACTAAGAGATACTGTAACTGAACATTAATAAGTACATTCTCTCAGAGTTCTTATATCTTATTATTTAGATTACCAACATTAAATATCATCCCAAATGCAAGTCATCATCTTAAAGATGTGCCTGGAATACAGTATAAGAAGCTTAATCTCATGGGCTGGCCATGAGTATCAGCTTCAATATATGAGTGCACCTATCAGCTTTATTAAGAATTGCTTCAAAACCAAGGGGAGCCATCCTGACACCTAACATAAAAGAGAATTTACCAGAAGACTTTGCTTTGCTTCCTTTGGAGTCAAGGCCTCTCTGTAACTATGAATGCATAACAGAAGGGATCCCAACATGCACTGTAAGTGATCAAGGAAACAACTAAAACCAGACCTTACCTGAATCTTCTTTTCAAAGGAGTTTCTCTCATTTTTAAGCTCCATTCTAATAGCCTATAAGAACAAAACAGTTGTTAGAGTCAAGTAAATTTAGTCTAAACACAAGTGTAACACATTAAACTGGACAAAATGAGCTTAAAAACATTGGGGAGGAAAAGCAAAGCAAACCACCTTAGTATATGCCTTTTGGCAGGAATATACATTTACATATGATTTTTAAAATCATATATAACAACAGAGTTGTGTGAAGGGACTCATCATGGGTTCTTCTCCAATACTGTATCCCAAAATGATCACAAAGTCTGTCATAGAATCAGCTAGGTTGGAAAAGACCTATAAGATCAAGTCCAACTATTACCTCAGGACTGTCAAGACCACCACTACACCATGTTACTGAGGGCTTTCCCTACATGGTTTGTGAACACTGTCCACTTCCTATGAAAGGATTAAAGGTGACCCTGTTTTCACCTTAAAACACAAATACTCTTGGGAACCCAGGGTAGTTTTTCCTACTATATACTGATTTAATTGCAGATTTTAATCAGCATAATTATACTGATTTTTCCTGCAAATACTGATTTAATTGCAAGACCACCCAGAACTGAAAACTTTTAATTCTACTCATTGGTCCGATCATACAAGGTTTTCTTGTCTACTCCTGACAGAAATCAAAGGTGTGCAGGTACTGATCAATATTAACTTCTAAAACCAAAGGCAGGAAAACTTCTCAGAAGCATGAGAAGCCTCCATGATTGCTTTCTTAATTCTGCCAGCTTTAATTTATTGCTTGAATAACCATTGGATGAAAACAAAGATAGACAACAAGGCTTAAAAGCTGTATCTACATGTCAGCTTTCAGGATATCTGTCTTTCTATTTAAGAGCCAAGTGAAATAGAAGGCTGACTCTTAGCACCTTTTGTAAATGAAAGATTAGACTTTCCCTTTATTTCATGAAGGGTTTTTAGGCCTACCCCCCTTACCACAGCTTTTATTCCAGACCGTAACAGTAGAGATACTTCCCAAAACCAAACTCCCAAGTCACATTCTTAACTTCTTTAGCAGCTGTGGCATCTAGTGAGGGACAGATTAACATCTAGCATTTTTCTTTTTAATATATATTTTTGTAAAGCAATTGCACAGTATCTATAACACAAGCACAAAGTCAAGGGGAAACATGACCTCTCATTGAATGAATGGTAAGCATGGATAATAAGGATGAATGTTGACCAGCAAACCACAAAATAACCAATAAATGTTACAGAAATAGAGAAGGGAGGGAGGGAACAACCATGGAGAAGAATATTTTAAAAGACTGGCTTAAGTCATTCACATACTGTCATGCACAAAGCCTTTAAAACCCTACACCACATGAGATTTAACTCAGAGAACTGTTTCAGTCAGTTTCCTCACCTCTATCTCACTATCTTTTTCCTGCCTCAAAGCACTGGTAAGTTGTCTGATCTTTTCTGCTGATAAGTTCCCATCATAAGATCCACTCTGAGCCTTTTCCTCTTCCAGGCGTTGAATTATAGCTTCTTTACTTTTCAGTGACAGATTCAGTTGCTCTATAAGTCTGAAATTATAAAATCAATATTAATCTTGCATCATCTACCACCACTGTAGTAAATCTTGCAGACAACTTCCCCAGGTGAAGGCTCCAGACAATACTTGTGAAACTCTGGGGAGGACTTTGACAATCTCTTTTCCCTCCAGAGAAACCAGAAAAGGTGAAGTAACTTTACAACAAGCAACAAACAGTGTTGAGCCCCCTGCAAAGTGCTCATTCTTCTTTTCAAATGTCAACACTTAAGCTTCAACATTTTAGTTACATCGTCCTTCAGAGCACACACAAAAAGCTTATCAATCTATTCCATTTCATACACCACCATATCCTTACATGTCATCACTAAGTATCCCCCAAGTGCTCATTTACATTTATATTTGTACCTAAGCTGGTTCTCATTTCACAACAATGCTCATGTTTCCTGACAGATATAGGGGTTATTAAGGCAAAACTTTCTGGCATAAAATGCCAGCTGTGATTCCCTTTGTATTTTGTAGCCTAAATGGTGAAAGCATCTTTTTAACACAGTATGAATTCCAGATGTGCTACTCCCAGACACATTTAAAGCACTGCACATTAACATTCGATTCACTTCAAGAAGTCAAATGCTCTCTTCTTCCATTAGCACTATATTTTTCTAGGCCTGTGAATACTTACACTGATCTACCATCATGCAATAGATGATCCTGCTAACACTGGATCATGGAGGGAAAGATAAAGAGAGGGGAAAACCACCAAAACTAAACGAAAACCTTCGTTATACTCCAATCCTGACAATTTGTTTCCACACTTCAAGTACTATTTTCACACAAGCTGTCAACTAGAGTACCTCTGAAAGGGACTGGGTTTAGAGCTCCTTCCCAGCTCAAGTCTCTCCGGAGAGCAACTGTATTCAACGCAGATGACTAACAGAAAGAGGAAGACAGGGAAAGGGAAAGGAGGGAGATAACTTGAGAGCCAGGTTATAACTAAGTCATGGCACATAAGTGCAGTATCAAAACTTACTAGAACAGACTCATAATTTTATGTCACAACAGAGTTCAGATTGGCAGTTTTCAATCTCTATGCTTTTGGAACAACTGTCTGGAACACACTGCAAACCTTGCTTTGGTGCTACCATAACATAAAGCCTACAAAATGAAAGCCTCAGGCCAACACAACTTCCTGTTATCAGTGTAGACCAATTACGCAGTGACTCACAGAGCAGCTACCTGCAGGGCTCAGTCACAAACAGATGGGAAATGACACTCTAAAGTATAAGGAATCATAGCAATCTTTTGATCTCCGTTCTGGGCTCATGTCCCCAAACCAAGCAAGCTTTACTGGGAGGCTTGCCAGGCTTGTATTTTACCCTACATACCTAAAAAAGAAAAACCCTGCAAAGTTTGATACATTTTTCCCCATCTCCAGTTAAGGAACAACTCACACACCTTTGCCACTACCTGCCAAACAAAGCCAAGCCAGTGCTTTGCAAAGCACAATCAAAACAGCTCAAACACGCTGTTTCTCTCCCCATTAGGTTTACCAGCCTCAACAGAGACATCCCTGGAACTGCAGAGTACATAAGCACCACGAAAGCAGTAAGTGAATACAAATGGTAGAGTCAAGTTCTATTCAGCAGTGGTTCAAGAAAGCAGCAAGCAGGAGGTAAGTCAGAGCTACAAAGATGCTTTCAAGTAGGACATGCTCATGTCACATGCATACTGATCCTTTTACACTTTCAGGCAACTTTTAAAGGTGATTTTTCTATCATGCAGCATGTAAACTGGTTGTTGTGTTGCTTTCATTTAATAGCTGAATAGATAAGATGGCCAGTAGCACTCACTCATGTATCTGAGGGTAGGATCAAACTATTAAAACCTATAAATCCATGTTGACTCTTTGCACTTGAACAACAAAGAACTCCAGTAGTCAGAAGCAGCAACCAGCAAGAGTTCTGACCTGTCTTTCTCAGCTCCTGTAATCATATCCACATCCTTCGCAGGGGCATTCATAATTGAAGCAAGTTTCTGCTCAGCAGCTATTCTCAGAGCTTTCTCCTTCTCTGTCATTGCAACAGCTTTTTCCACATCTTCTTGGGCAGCTTTAAGATCCTGCAATTAAAACACACACAATCCTGATGCCTGTAAGAACAAAATGCTCACAATTTTCTTTCACATATTGAAGTTTCTTCTACCAAACATATGTTGGCATGTTTAATTTAGCAACTTTTACCAAGTAGTTCAAGCGCTTTGCAAATGCTTCTGAACTCTTTATGGTTTAATCTTGAAAATGCAGACATTTTCCATGGTACATAGAAAAAGGGAAGTTTATTTCAAAGAAATAAAACAAATATCCTGATAGCAGAACTGGAATTAAAACTGCCCCTATGCTAGGGTTTTAGATTAAGCCATTATAATTTGGCTTTGTCCCACTGTCCTCTCGCTATCATAATAAATAGCTACACTTACAGAGGTTAAAGAAGAGCTTTTTTATTCCATCAGAGATGAAATTAATATTCCCAGGCTCACTGTAGCTAATTGGAACTCTTCCCAAGATCATTTATAATATTTTGCAAGAATTGATAAAGTCTGAACCTGACTTTGGGGATAACACACAGCAATTCCAGTCAACCTCCTCTAGGTGACCCAACTCATAGGGAACACCAAATAACCCCACACTTGTCCTACATGAAATTTGTTTCAGATCTTCATTTTGACATTGTAAGCTTCTCTACTGCGCTCTTTGAATTGTGCTTTCTATGAAACAGAAGCCTCCTTGTAGCCTAACAAGTAATTCTCCTCTCCATTTCATACCTATACTACAAAACACATCTCTTTGGAGGAAAGGGTCCTTCACCACCAGACTTCACCACTCAACCCCTTTCCTGAAAAGCTGATCTGTCAGCAGTCACCTTTCAATCAAAACCTCTGAATTAAGTTCATCTTTGTTAGTGTCACCTGGATCTATATCATTGTATGGTGCTACATAAACAAGTGACTAAAACTACTCTGCATTGTTCACGTTCATAAGCATAATGAAATTGATGTCAGAGGCCAACACTATCTCCAGGCTACAGAAAATGCTGTATCACCATGAGATTAAGAGTATTTGCCCTTATACCTTGGCAGATCTGGGAAACACGAGTCTGACTGGCTGGTTTAGTACAGAGTAAGTGATTTAGGAACTTCTCTACCAATCCAATAGCATGAAGAATGCTTTGAGAAATCCCCATTCCACTAAACTAAAGAAAGGTCGTGGAGATTCCCCCCTTCTCCTGTCTCAAGTAGCTCACTGCTTTCTGAATACTGCTAAATCATCCTGATAGAAAATACCATCAGGAGACCGCTACTAATACCTTCCATATCTAATTCATTCTTTAGGGAAGGGAAAGCATATATTGACATATATCCATTTGTGCTATTCCTGTTTACTTCCAGGAGAGCAGCAGACCTCTATCCCTCTCACAAACACACCTATAAAATCCCACACCTCCAGTTAAGTGTACACAGTCAATGATGCAAAACAACCATGAGCTTATATATTTCTAGAACTCAGTTCAAACATTTCCAGCACAGACCACTCAGTATCACATTTGTTCTTTGCAAGAAATTGAACTTCCTCCTCCTAAGGATGCAGGTTATTCATGCAAAGAAATTTGGTTTTTTGGCTTTACACTACAAAATGAGGAAACATGAAGCAATTCCCCTGTAAAGAGACAATTTAAGCAATGCCTTGACAATAAATAGAGGAATAAACTGTCTCAACCACAGACACCAAGGAATTCAAAAAGCCATTGTTAAGAATAACCCTCTGGAACAGGAAAATGTTATGCAAAGAGATATAGTAACAGCAGAAGTCAACAATATTTGGCAGATAAAGGTTCATCTAACAACAGAGTGCAAGAGGCAGAACAGAGGGAAGCACTTACTGGTTCACCTACCCAGAAGCTGCCATAAGTAGGTGGCCTCTCAGCCTATAATGAACACACAAGTGGAGATACAGAAAGCTTCTAGAAAGAACAGGCACTCTATAATCTCTAGGCAAAAACAGCCATTCTATGGAGAGGCTATTTTTCCAGGAAAGCTAAAATACAGGTAGATTACACTATGAAACCTCAGACAATAGCACCAAGGCAGTACTGATTCCTAACTACTCCTTCAGTTTCAGTCACCCACCTTCTCCAGCAAGTTTATTCTGCTAGTCAGGATTTCTTCCATTTCTTGCACCTTCTTTTGTGCCTCTTCTTTCACACGTTGCACTTCAGCATCACTACCCTGGGCCAAGCTTTCAACTGCCTTACTGAAAGGTCATAATATAGATAGAAATCTCATTACATACTAAAGTGGAAGACATGTAAAGTGAGAGTGGCTAGTAGATTATACACAAGCAAGTGTCTACCACTTCATCTGTACCTCCTTGTCACTTTAAGGTTAAATACAAACATCTATACACTATATAGCAATGAGTTCCACACACAAGCCTTGTCACAGCGGATAAGCAACCACTTTTACATCACTCATATAAAGTGTAATGATTCCTTCACAGTTTAAGCTTTCAAATACAGTATCAAGCCTTTGGTAAAGATGTATTTTCTATTGAAAGCAGCACTGGAATAAAGTCAAGTTATACAGCTGCCGAGATCTCTCCAATTACCTTCTCAGTAACTGTTAATACCTTGAAGGAACACAACAGCTACTGCTTCCTTACTAAACAAAGGATGATCACTTGTTTATGACTTCTCCCTAAACTTTCTGAACTTGTGCAAGGTTCCATTCAAAGCCCAGTAATAGCCTTTACCAGTTACCTGAAGAGACCAAACAAAAACTAATCTGGTCCTCAGGATCTACTTGAAATTAGGCTCCTCTGTGAAAAAAAGGCTAATTGGTAACAACTCAATGCCATATGTATTAGGCCACACAAAGAGAATCAGCTGAAACTGAGCTTGTGTAGCAGTCAGCAGCTGTCAGTCACTGCCAGCCCACATTAGTTTTGAACATGACATCTAGAAGGCAGGAATTTGAAGTGTATTCATGCTGATAGCATTAAAACCCACAAGATTCGTTCTAGATTAGTTCTGAACTGTTTCCTAAGCCTTGCTGAGAACCTTTTGTGTCTTCTCAATCCAGTGCTGTTAAAATAACCTCCACCTCTTCACCTGTTGAGACAATTAAGCGCTTAGCTTGACTTCTACAACGGGCATGGTAAGCCATTCCCAACTAGGGAGTCATTTATGTACCTGAAAAATACAGTAGAATGAAGGAGATCAAAGGCACTCCACCCAGTATAAGTAAATTAACATCATTGTGCATTTAAGAATTCACACATGTGATTTCTGTGATGAATGAAATAATTGCTTGATAAACGCCCTTAAAATACTACTTTTGGGGATCCTCATATTCCTGAAACATTAGGAAAAAAAACAGAAGCAAGATCTTGGAAATCCTAAGTAACAGACATGAAGAAATACACTGGAACTTACGAGGCTTTGATGAGCAGCTTCTCTCTCTCCTGCAGATCACGCTTCAGACTTTCAATCTCAACTTTCAGCTCAATGTTCTAGGACAAAAGAATTAAGGTGTCTGGGGAGAGCTCACAGGTCACCCTACCCAAAACTTACTGGCAATGTGTAGACGACTTTTTGTCTGGACCAGCAAATATAACATATCAGTGGGCTAAGAATAGCATAGAGATATTTTAGCTTTAAAGGACATATTTTGCAAGGTTCAAGACCTTCAGAGATCTCAGAAAGCATTTAGGACCATTGTATTCAAGCAGGACAAATCCCCTACACACACTTTACTATAATGACCAGTACTGCAGATCAGCATAAGGAGTTACTAAAGCTTTCAATGCACGTTTTTTCTTTGACCTAAGATATGTTTTGTATTCTTTTAAAAATCTGATTGCATCAACTATGGAGATATTTAATAATCTTAAAATTACTTTGTTACAGCCCAAGAAAACTCCTCAAGACATAAGTACATACTGCACAAAGAACAACTGACACCATTTCAGTATGTTAACCATTACAAGACACCAGTGTAGAAGACCAGGACAGAACACCCACCAGCAATATTCAGTTGAAACCATGACCTATCTAAACATCAACTTATAACTTAAGTTTCTTGGTGCTTGTTGCAGTAGTTAAATTTCCATCCTATTACGGAAAAGGGATCTGATGCAAGCACCTGTTATAAATAACATGCTTCAGTTATAAATAACTGAATTACCAAAATGATTTTCTTCCCTTCTAGATCTCAGGCACCACCAAAGGTGCTTCCTATCATCTGCAAACCTGAAATAATGAGGATGCAAAACATGCCACTTGACTCTTCAAACTTATAGAGATCAGTTTCTTCCACAAACCAACATAGATTTCCTGAATCCAGCACAAATATGCATTCTTTCAGTTCACAGCAATACAACTAGAAGCTATACACAACCCTAATACAACTTCTACTTACTTTAAACCACCTCCAAATAGCTGAACTGACACCTGATAAACCCAGGAAAGAATAGAGGGTGAACTGAACTGCCTGATAGTAGAAAGCAGAGTAACTACATACCAAACTCACAAGCGTGCTGCTGCTTCTATTTCCCATTCAGTATCTGATCTGAGTAGTACAACTACCAAAGATTCATAACCACTTAGTGGAAACAGAACATCTTAGTCTGTCCCATAACTATGGACACTCATGCATTTGAAACTCATTTTTTCACACTTATACTGGTTCTTTTAATTTAGTTATTACTGGAAAGGATTAGGCCAGAAGAAAACAAACTCTTCAAAAAGATATACTATTAAATTCTTCTAAATGCATACGATTTTGTATATTTCTTCAGTGGGGCCATCAAACTTCTGCTGCATTCGTTCCTCCAGAAAGTATATACGAAGCTTCAGGTTGAAGTTCTCTTTTTTCAGATCAGTGATTTGCTGTGAAATAAGAAAGAAAAGGAGCAAATTACGGCATGCGTTTCAAACCAAGCAAGCTAAACAGTGAAAACTACTACTATTTAGGTTTGCTCTCCACAGTGCAAGATTGGAATTCATACAATCATAGAATCAACTAGGTTGGAAAAGACTTTTAAGATCATCAAGTCCAACCATTACCCCAGGACTGCCAAGTCCACTACTAAACCATGTCACTGAGGACCTTATCTACACCGGATACAGTTAAACATATACTTACGTGTGGGTGATACACACACACACACACATATATATATATATTCAAATTGTGAAGGTGTTAATACCAGCATATGACATCCAAATGAAAATGAAACATCCTTCCCTCCAAGATAGCATCACCAGGGAGCTGCAAACACTCCAAGCTCTTCAATGGGTTTCTATCTCCTACATCTTCAGCATGCATCACATTTTTCTCCTACCATTCCCCATCTCCATTCCTCACCTGACCAAGAAGAAATCCCAGCCTACCCCTTCAGCATGCTTTGGGGTTTGGTTTTTGTTTTCATTTTGATTTTAAGATACAGAGGCCCATTGGCACACACATAAATTTGTACATTTGTGTAAGACATTATCATTTAGCTTGTGTTTAGTTTTAGCCCTGTAAAACTCTGAGACACCAGCAATTAAGCAAATAATTATAAAAGGGTATTGTTTAAACATATATAATACAGGCTGCTGTGCAGACAGTGCTTTTTAGAACACTCCTTTAAGTACTAAAACATTGTCTGACTTTACACAAAAAGAATCCAAGAGTTTGGAGGGGTTTAGATCTAAAAATATTAAGTAGTTTTTTCTTTCATAAGAAAGAACTTGAACAAAACACAAGACATCATGTTGAAACAGAAGCATTCTCTTGGCAAAAGCATGGGCTGGCAGCCTACTCACAGGAAGAAAAGCCACAGGCACACAAAGCACGTGTGCCCAATCGCACTCCAATAAAACCTTTATCCCATCACACAAGTCACAGTGCAATTCTTTGGTTACGATTTTTACCCTTCCTAGTAGGAGCAGTAACATAGTTGATGGTTTCATTAAAGAAAGGAGTCTCCCTCTAAATTTCTTTTAAGGAACTAAGCATAAAACATTCATTCAAATAAGCCTTGTGTCCCCTGCCAGATGCTTTCAGCAAAAGGAAATCTAATATGTTACAGTGCTACTAATCAAATATTTATGTAGGCTCTCCCAGAACAGCATTGTACCATTTGTAAGAATTATTAGCAATACAATTCTTCAAATATTTGGCTTATGAAACCTAAAATGATTTTCTCTAACTGCAGAACCTGTATCTGCAGACGATTCTGCAGTTCAATCATATGCCCAGTGAGGTGCCTCAGCATTATTCACCTAGAAAATATCATCCAAGGCTTTGAAAATACCCTTGACAACATCAACTCTATGGCCCACACACACATCCTGAAGAAGTCCATCTTTAGTAGCAGTACATATAAAAGTTAACTTGATCCTTGTTTCCCTACAATTCCAACTGGATGACCACAAACACTAGTGGACAAACTTGAACTATGCACATTGTAACTGCTTCAAGCATGATACCTCAGGAGTATAATGAGGTATCTTGAGTAACTGGAATGAAGGGGGCCTATAAGGATGCTGGGGAGGGACTCTTCAATAGGGACTGTACTGATAGGACAAGGGGTAATGGGTTAAAACTTAAACAGGGAAAGTTTAGATTGGATATAAGGAAGAAGTTCTTTACTGT
>JANHGB010024597.1:0-13074 GCA_026283785.1 Coracopsis vasa | reverse complement strand
CTAGATATTGTTCTGAAAGCTACATTAAGCCTCAAGTTAATGATTCAAAAGGTGGCTTAAGGACACTTCATTTAATAGTGACACCTATTTAACAGGTGTGTTTAGTCTTAGAATTTGTGCATTTAATGTACTGTTCTCTCTCTGTCTTTTCATAATGTCTGCTTTTCTTCATAGCGTTTGAAACTTCCTTTTTTCTTTTTTTTTCTTGTTCTGTTGGTTCCCATGTTCTTTGCCACTGTAACTTTCTTCTTTAGAAAAATTCCTAACTGGTGTTCATATACATTGGAGGAAAGGCTTTTGACTGCTTTCACTGAACAGTGCTGCTTCTTACAGCTTTGCTCTGTTTCTGGTTATTGTGCCTATTACGTATTCTTTCTTGCATCTTACCAGCTAACCTTTAGTTTGCAGTGTACTTCAGGGGTCTTCCCTCCAGTATCAGCTGTCCCTTTTTTCTTGGTGCACTTCTGTTTGGATGTGGAGCGTTATTTTCAAAGAGCATGTAGCTTCAATGTGTTTTGGACAGTAACACTCCTGCTTGTTGCCCATGCTGCATACATTGGTGTAGATGCACTTAAGTTGGGCTATTGATCCTGTCACCTGTTCGTGGAGAGAAGCCCTAATTCCTACGTGACAATTCTCAGGTGCTTCCATGGTTTCTAATACATCCATAACCCTTCATCTTTCTGCCACATGGATCTCCATACCCTGTCTCCACAGAGACAGCAGACTGTAGGACCTTGCTAGCACACTCAAACGCTGGTGTGCTGCCACCAGGCTTATCTCTAGTGAGAACTTTTCTCCCTTCAAATCTAGCTTAAAGCTCTTTCTGTGAGCCCTGCTATCTCCTTTTCCCCCTTGGAGACAGCAGGACTGGTGTTGGGTAAACTGATCCGTGATCAAACCCCCAGATTCTGCCGAACAACTAGATAGAGCAAGATTCCTCAACCTGGAAAGAAAAATGGTGCTGGAAGGGTAGTGTTTTATAAAATCATGAGTAGCGTGTTGGTGAAAACAGCTATTGCATTCCCCTTCCAGTACAGGAGCTAAAGGGCAAGTCAGCAGTGACAGACTGAAACAACAAACCCCCTTATTTAAACTTTACCAAAAGAGGTTGTCAGTATCAAACATTTACCCTGCTTGATTACTGTTTGAACTGATTTCACTGATGGTAAATTCATTTAAGGCTGCTGAATGCAGATATTCAGTGAGTGGAGGAATGTTCTGGGAAATGTGCTTGCCTGAGCTATCTGCTGTTGGGATAAACAGATTTTTGATCTGCTGTGCCTCAGCTGTCCTCATTCTTTATTTCTTCTCATTGTTATGAATATGCTGTCTTGTTGTTTCCCCTTTTTTGTCTTTCCCACCTCTCTCTGATTACTGACCCATTTCATCACCAAACTCCTTCTGTTTCCAGTTTACTTGTTCCCATGATTCCAGGGGAATCCGTGCTTCCAGAAAGCGTGAGGCTTTCTGGAAATTGTAACTTTTTTTTTTCCCTCATCATTTATATGAATGATAGTAACTTGGTCCCTGTACTTGCATATGTACAGGCTTGGTTTTTTTAAACTCGAGAAATGTGAACAAATGGAGTGTTTGCAAGTCCACACAGTGTCTGACAGCACATATGAAATGGGAGCTGTTCAATGTAAGGGCTTTGCTGTCTCTGGAAAATATTTTTTGCTGTGACATGGTACTCCTTGCAAAGGAGTTCCTTCATGTGGCATGCGAAGTAGGAGTTGTAAAGCCAGCTTATTGCGGTGGACTTCATGATTTTTGTCAGAGCTTTTTCAGCCTAAGAAGTTCCATGTAAAAATGTCAAATTTCATGGATTCAAATGACTTCATTTTGTCATTCAAGTAGATTCATTGTGAAGTAATTAGTGCTTCCTTCTGTGTCATTTCTGCAAGTAAGTTGTGAACAGAACTTTTTGTAAATCAGGACTCCATCACACTCATTTTGAAGGCTGTCTGACTTCTCTAGTGACTGGCTGTTACCTGTGGGTTGCTCCTGGGCTCCTTTGCCTCACCAGCTTCTGTTTCCCACTCACCATCTAGTGCTAGATCATCCTTTAGTGTTTACTGAAGTTCACCCTAAAATTCATACAATAATGCATGCAAAATCTTAGGTTTCACATAATAAAGGTCCTGAAAGCTAATATGCTGTAGGTGAATTAGCCCAATTGTGGGGGGTTGATTTTGAAGAGAGGGTGTGTTGTTTACTGGAGGAGTGGGGTGAAAGGGATGTTATTTGTTTTGGCCCTAATCAGTGAACCAAAGTAGTAGTAGTAGTAATATGTGGTTTGTTGTGATATCACATCTATTCAAACTAAAGAAGCTCAGTGCACAATTTTGTGCTATTGGAGCAAGTCCGGAGGAGGCCACAAAGGTGCTCTGAGAGCTGGAGTATGTCTGCTATGGAGACAGGCTGAGAGAGCTGGACTTGTTCAGCCTGGAGAAGAGAAGGCTCCACGGAGACCTTAGAGCAGCTTCCAGTGCCTAAAGGGGCCAACAAGAAAGCTGGAGAGAGGCTTTTGACAGGGGCCTGTAGGGACAGGACAAGTGGGAATGGCTTTAAACTGACAGAGGGGAGATTTAGATGAGATCTTTGGAAGAAGTTCTCTCCTGTGAGGGTGGTGAGGCCCTGGCACAGGTTGCCCAGAGCTGTGGCTGCCCCATCCCTGGCAATTTCAAGGCCAGGTTGGACGGGGCTTGGAACAACATGGTCTAGTGAAAGGTGTCCCTGCCCACGGCAGGGGGTTGGAACTAGATGAGCTTTAAGGTTCCCTCCAACCCAAACCAGTCTATGATTCTGTTGTTTTATACAGGATTTCTTACATCTCATTTTTTTTTTTTACAAATTTTAGGAGTTGCCACCACACCTGCCAATCTGGTAGAGGTAGGGCTACTGCAGTCCACCAGTGGCCAGGGTGGCCATGAGTTACCATTAGGAAAACTTCATGCAGCCTTATGGATCAACATAGACAGAAATACCCATGTGAACACAAACAGCACCACAGACCTGGTTCTGTTTCCCTCTCTGCCTGGTGAGGATAAAAGCTTGTCAGTGGCATAAATATGTACATATCTGTAAATGCCTGTAGAGTATGGATCCCTCCAATGACTGGCCGCAGATGCTTATCTAGTAGTTGATTGTTGGAGCTTCTTGCATCCTCTGGTCTCTCCAGTGCCTGTCCCAGACTTCTGACCTCTCTCATACCTAGCTTTCCAACTCTTAATTGAAAAATTTTCCTCCAAAAGCATTTTCATTATATCTGTATAAGTGTTTGGGTGGTGCTATTCTCAGTGGCTTATCTTCTGTATGCTGAACAGTTCCCGTTTCCTCAGGCTGTCCTCAGAGGACAAGGGCTCCAGCATGCTGACCATCCTTGTGGCCCTCTACAGAGCTCACTTCAGTTGGTCTTTCATATTCTGTGATTCTCAACAATTCTCTGATGCTGAGGGTTCCCAGAACTGGGTACGGTACCTAAAAGGGGTCTAAGATGTGCTGCATGGAGGAGAATATCACTTCCCTCCACTAGCTGAGTTCCTGTTCATACAGCCAAGGATGTTTTTGGCCACTTTGCTGCCAGTGAGTGCTGCTGGGTTACAATAAGGTTGTGACCTCAAAACTCACAAGGACCTTTCCAGCAGAGCTGCTTCCCAGCCTGGATTGGTGCCAGAGTCCCTTCCTTCCCATGGGCAGGGCTTTCCATTTATCCTTTTGAGCTTCACACAGTCGTTGCTGGCCCATTCCTCCTGCTGGTTGACAGCCCTTACCCTCAGGGGTATATCACCTGGCCCTCCCAGTTTGACACCATCTGTGAGCTCAACAAATGTGCACAGATGTTACTGACGGACACGTGGAGCTGGACATGCCCCAGGACAGATTCCAGCATTAGTCCACTTGTTATTGGTCTCCACACAGAATTTGGCCTATTGTCCGCTACCCTTCAGATTTGATCATCCAACCAGCTACTTGCCCATACAGACTGTGACATCCCAGGTTGGATACTGGAATGCTGTGGGGAATAGAAAGTAAAAAGCCTTGCTCAAGATGAGATGAACAATATCTACAAATTCAGGTATCACGGAAGACAATAGAGCTGGTTAGGTGTTATTTAGCCTTGGTAGATCCGTACTGGTGGATCCCAGGCAGGAATGTGCACCAAGAAGATTTGCTCCATGATTTTCCCGGGATCTGAAGTGGGGCTGACTGGCCTCTATTTCATTGGATTGTCCTTTTGACCTTAATAGATACTTTGGCCTACACACACCCCACACCCCGCAAAAAGCACAGTCAAAACAATTCAGCTGTTAATTAATTTTCTTGGCTTTTACTGATACTAAACCTACTATTTAACAAGTGTTTTATGAATATTTATGATAAAAATTGGTAACTTCATCAGAATTTGGTGACACAAGGTATGCTCAAGGTCAAGATCCTGGAAGGTGAGGGTGCCAGGGTTTTGTCACTTTGTTTTTAACTCTATTGGAGAAATGGTGGAGCCTTCACCTGAAACTGCTCAAAGCATCAGGCAAATGCCCTGATTGGAAAACACAGTCAATTTTGGTGCTTATGAGCAGCTGAGGAGGGGCTCTGGAGAGAACTGCTGGGCAGGTTTGATATGGTATTGTGAGCTCTGTTTTCAGCATAAAAGTTTTACTACAAGCATTTGAAAAAAGGAAATAGTGAGTTGCACAAGTGCCATTTTACGTTGGTATTTTGGGGCCTGAGCAGTGGGGTTTATAATTCTAAATTTATTATTCTCTCCATTTAAAAAAAAAATGTTTATATCATAATAGCATTGAACTGAAATTTTATATGAGAATTGTAATACCTCATCATTGGGAAACTCTATTAGCACCTGTCTGTTGCAACCCTGAGGAAGCTCTTGAGAAATGACACTGTTACTCTGGGTTGCTTCAGGTTTTCTGTTTGAGGGTAATTTACTGCCCCTTTAAAGGGCAGATGACTTTGTATGCTACTAATCTTTATCTTTTCCAATTTTCCTGCTAATTTAATGAGTTTAACTTCACTTTGACTATAAAACCACTTTTATGACTGTGCGATATAAGTTAGTGGGCTTTGGTTTGGTTTTTTCTTTTAATTTACCCGTGGTAAAGCCTGTTCTGTTTTATCCCATTTTCAGTTTATTTCCATAGCTTTAATTACTTTCTCTTTAAAAATAATTTAAATTTTGCATCCTGCTCAATCCACATTAATAGACTGTGAATACCCAGCAGATTCCTGTCCTTTGTTAAACACAAGTGCTGTCAGGTTGCAGTCTGGATCTGCCCATCTCAGCTTGACAGATTCATTACCAGACCTTCAGATTTTGGGGTTAGGAGTGTCTGATGTAGAATGGATTTGGATTTTTGCCTTGCTGATCAGGCTTAGTTGCTTCCATAGTTTTCATTTGTGTGCATTGTGAGCCTGACCTTTTTTCCACATTCCATTTTTGGGTTAAATTTAATTTTTCTGCCTGACCTAATTTTCTAAAATACAGTGTTCCCCTCCTGACATCCTTTTTTTTTTTTTTAATTTTTATTTTTCCTTTTTTATTTTTTCCTGTTTTTTCCCCTCTCTTTCATTTTCCCTACTGTTTTCTCCTCTCCTTTTTCCTTTCTCCCTCTCCCTCCCCCCATTATTCCTAATATGGCTCATCAGATTATTCAACAAGATTTTCAAACCCTCACTTCAAGCTTGTCTGTTTAGCCAGTTCACTAGAAATACGCCTTTCTGAAATAGTTGATTTTTTACAGACCTAGTTTGGATTACTTAAATTAAGTTTATTTTCTGTCAGCATCCTCTTTATGATGTGTAATTACTGCTGGTGTCTCAAATAACCTCAGAGATGATTCAGGGCTAGTGAAGAATTCTGGTATCTGTCACATCTTGGAAAAATTTGGGTCTTACTAATATTAGTGCTATTGTTAGAGGAATCTTCCTTTATAGCATAATATGACTCCAAGGTGTATCAGTTTTGCTGTTTGAGAGATTTGTCTTTTCCAAAGAGATTTTTGATCCCAGGATAGTTAGGCTGTATCTATATACAGCTATCCCAATGTTTTATGTGATATCATCTTCTTACCATGTTATCTGCACACCTTGTTCTGTATTTTTGCCTTTGCTGGGGACTCTGAGCTGGTTGTGTAGAGTGGCTGGAGCAGAGGGGCTGGAGGAGGTGAGCTCTGTGCAGTCACGGGTGGCTCAGAGGCATCCTCCATTCCCATGCCCACAGCTGAATGTAGCCTTGGGGAGGTATCTTGCCAAACCCCCTTCTCCCTGCTGCTGGATGTGACCCCACTCCCTCCCTTTCTTTTTCAATATATGCACAAGACTACTGAACACCTTGGTCAACCCTCTTTCTGGTTTCAGAAGTGTGTTTAGCACCACGCAGCTAATTAAAAAGCATACCTTATCTCATACCACACATTCCTCTTATCATAGAGTCATGGAATAATGGAATGGTTTGGGTTGGAAGGGACCTTAAAGCTCATCCAGTTCCAACTCGTGCCATGGGCAGGGACACCTTCCACCAGATCAGGTTGCTCCAAGCCCTGTCCTACCTGGCCTTGAACACTGCCAGGGATGGGGCAGCCACAGCTTCTCTGGGCAACCTGTGCAGGGCCTCACCACCCTCACAGGGAAGAACTTCTTCCTAACATCTCATCTCAATCTCCCTTCTGTCAGTTTAAAGCCATTCCCCTTGTCCTGTCCCTACAGGCCCTTGTCTAAAGCCTCTCTCCAGATTTCTTGTAAGCCCTTCAGGTATTGGAAGACTGTTCCAAGGTCTCCCGGGAGCCTTCTCTTCTCCAGGCTGCACAAGCCCAGCTCTCAGCCTGTCATTTTCTTGCAGAATCTCTTCTGGGTGTCCCTGGAGAGCTGAGTTCCTTATCCAGCAGAGTGGAGCAGCAGCTAAACAGCACCCTGAGGCGACGCCGGCATGCGGGTGATGACGACTACAACATCGAGGTGCTGCTTGGCGTGGATGACTCTGTCATCCGATTCCATGGCAAAGAACACGTTCAAAACTACCTCCTCACCCTCATGAACATAGTGAGTATCTTCCACAGTGCTGTACTGCTTGTTTTGGAATGACACAGGCTTTTATAGACTCTTTAGGAGTATCTAAGAGACCATGGTAAAAATATAAATATGATCATTTTGTCTGCTGTTTGGTGTAGTTCTCTCTTTTCAAGATGTTCCTTTGATCTTTTTCACAGTAGTTTTCTAGGATAATTCCAAGAATTTGGAAATAGTTGAGAAACAGTGGGGAAAAAATATAAATTTGATACATGTCTAATAATTCCTAGCTTCTCCTGCAACACAGTTGTGTAGGAAGCCTGGTTAAAGGATAAAAATGCTGTGCAAAATGGTGTTCTAAACACCCAGTGGCTCTTTGAAAGAAAACAGACCTTCTAGCAGTGTCTGTTCCTTAACTCATGTGGCAATGCCCATGTTCATATAGAAGCTGCAGAAGAACAGACACCTACAGAACTGCTTTATCATCGAGTGTCTCATGGGCTTAGCAAGGTGTTTGTTTGGGTTTTGGTTTGGTTTTTTTTTTTGCTTACGTGTACATTTCTGGCTCTAAAATCAATGGCAAAATATCGTATTTAAAGATAAGAGTCTAGAGCTGCATGATCAGATTCTGTGGAAAAGCACATTACAGAAGAGCACAGTTCACACTGTGCATTAAAAGTCAGTTAATATACCAGCATTCAGTGCTAGAATTGCTCAAGCTTAAACATTTTCTGGTTTTTCCTATCTTAGAAGAAATCTGAAATAAAAACATGAAAGGAATGTAAATGGGATGTATAATCCCTTGCAATGTGTGGCCTGTTCTTAAGCATTTACGTGTCAAACTTTCATAGACACATCTCAGTGTGGTGGGGATCATAAGGTTTGCCAGAAATTAAAAACAATATCCTAAGGACAGATTATAGGTAGGTTTACTATTAATAATGACTTGATGAATGTAGAAATTGTTCCTGTATTTTTTACGCTCACCTTTGTATTCCTGGAGTAGTTTAAAAATTATTCCTTAGGCTTACAAACAATCTTTGTGGCATTTCTTTACGTCCCATCAGCCACCATCATTCCTAACTGGGAGAATTCAATCCTTTTGCTATTGCAAAGCATTCAGAACACCTTCTACCCATCATCTCCAAACCCCTTTTCAGGTCCTTTTAGCACACAGCATTCCCCTCCAGGAGGGACAGCCAGTGTGAACAGCACATAGAGTGTGTTTGGCTTTCAGTCCTTGCTTTGTGGTTAGTTCATGTGCTTGCACTGATAATTTTTGCTAGAGCATTTTCTGCTCCTAATGCCTTTCTGTGGTCCAAGCTTCGCACCATTTACCTGCAGGGGTGTGCAGTGAGACACCAAACCTCAGCACCACCTTTTAGATTAGATTAGATACTAGATTAGCTTCCAAAATAATGAGAACCAGCAGTTTAAAAGTGTAATCCATAGGATTTGAGAAGAGGAAAAAAATCTTCAAATGAATTTAAACCAGCAGAACTCCGTGTAGAATTAGAATAACTCTGTACAGAATTATGCTGTGCTATAAATCTGGAATAAGACATACACACACACTGTAAATGAAAACTAGAATTTAGTGTGCTGGGTTTACAGCCTGGAGCTGTGTTCGGTCTTGGGCCTTTCCTACTGTTCGTGCAATGGAGAGCTTTTCTGGTTTAGGTCACTGTGGTGATTTTGCATGCCAGGGGAGCTGCTCTCTAACAAGAAGGGGATGGATGCTGTAGAACCTCAGTTTGATGAGAAGGGGATGTCGAGTGGTGTCTGTGCATTTAAGGGTAACTTCCTCCCCTCCTCTGACACACGCACAGAAAGCCTTTGAGTGTGGTGTGTTGGGAAGGTCGGGGTGAAGGTCTTTGAGGACAAACCAGCTGCTGAACCTGGGCTGCTCTGTGAATCACCTCTGAGATACTGGTGAATCAACCACAAGACTTTCATGACTGTGAATGTACATCTAGTAACTATCTTTCTGTTAGTAGAAGCTTCTTTTTTAGGTTTGAGGGAGTCAAAAATGCACATGAGCAAGTCTTTGCTTATTCCTAGAAGATCATCAGCCACTAGGACCACAGCTGGTGCAGTCAATTCTGCTCAGTTCAGCACAATTTGCCTGATTGATAGACATGAAACTGACTTTTGTTTCAGGTTTAGGTTTGGATCTAGTGGTGTAAAGGTCTAAGAACTAAACCTTGCATACCTAAAACTTGTATCTTTTACTCTTCTTAATAATTGGAGGTTCTAGACGAAAAGGGATTTGTGATTGGTGTTATGAGTATTCATGGCGATTTCTGCCAGGCTGGTGGTAACTTGCTGGGACTTGTCTTCCCAAGCAGGGAGACTAAGGGCACTTTTGCCTCATGTACTGCATGCGTATGCAAGCTGGCTTCAAAAGAACAAATATGATGAAGTGCAGATAAGCTGCATTAAATGATACTCCTTCAACCCTGTGCAAAGCCTGGTTGTCCTGGGCACAATCCCATGTCTACACAACTGCACTGCTCTCAGTGCCAGAGCTGGCTTGCTGGAACCAGCCCTGCGATGCCCTTGAGAACTTCAGGCCTTGGAGGTTCAGGTTCAGCTGAAGAAATTCCTGAGGTGTTTCCCTATACTCAACATCCCTGCGCACTCTTGGCTTGAGAAACAAGCTGGAAAATGCAGCATCAGCAGTGTGTCTGATATGGGTGTTACTGGTCAGCACTGGGCGTCAGAAGTGCAAATGTGATAATGAATCCAGCAATGAAATCTAGTGCGGTCTCTAGCTTTTTGGCAAAGCTTTACCATTATCTCACAGCCCAGGTTGCTAAAATCACCTGTTGGAGAGGATGGCATTCCCAGGAGTTGTTTTGGATAGCTCGGTGGCCTGCCCATCACTGGCACATTACAGCTGAATTCCTTGAGGTGGCAGGATCGGCCGTTTCCTGATCTTACCTTTACCAGGAGCACATGGGGAGTTGTAGCCTCCATCTCCCAGATGTTAACAGTGTTGGCACTGTTCCTAATCCCCCATGGAGCATCCCTCGGAGACCTTGCAGAAGTACAGTGGAAAGCAGCTGAGATCAGAAAGGTACACTTAGAGGGCATTGGGTCATACTGAAGGATTCCAAGCAGGTTTAAACTTGGCAGTGTTTATATCTTTCAGTTTATTATTTTTGCTTGAGAATAACTCCAGATCAGCCATTAGGGTGATTGATGATCATTAGATTAATTAGAGCCATTAGAAGATACCTCCATGCATCATTCATTCTCAAACTCCAAGTTGTTTTTGACAGAATTCCTTTTTTGGTGATCACTGTCCACTCAGCACTGCAGTTTTGTGGACATCACCTTCTTTGTAAGCAACAGTTTTAGTTTCTTGTTCACTTATGTCAGTGAGAGCTTCATGATGAGCTTCAATAAGAACAGACAGTGCTGGATAAGTCTAAATATTCTGTGATGGGTCTTCATGCATGTACACTACCTGCAGCTCTTTATCTCTCCATCACTTGCTGTTCTTTGTGGCTGTGCTGAACAGCACAGGTAATTTTTATTGCCGAATGAAATAGGAGGTAATGTAGTTTTGGCAGCCATGGAAGCAAATGAAGTTTTGAATCCAGAAAGTTTGAGATGAAAAATTGTTATTTCATGTGGGTAACAAAATACTCTTGGTACAGTACTTGCAGGGGATCATTTTCTTTTCACCACATACCTCATGAAACAGCAATGAATCTTCATTAAAGGTGATTTCAGAATATTGTATTTTTAGTTTTAAAAGCATTTAACTTGGTAAATAGCAGAGCTGTTACACAGTCCCAAACACTTCCAGCTTTCCTTAAACACCTGCTGCTCCATCTGCTGTGAGTAGTTCTTACTACCAAGCCTGTGCCAGCCAAAACCCTGCTTCCCTGGGAAGCTGTGGCTTAACTGCAGTAAAGATCCTTGCCTGGTTTGGAAGGAGCAGTGTGGTGGTTTAAACCTAGTCAGCCATAAATCAGAACCACGTAGCTCGCTCTCACACTCCCTCCCTTAGTCCCCCCAGCTCCCGGAGGGATGGAGAGGAGAATCGAAAAGAATACAACTCCCACAAGTTGAGGTAAGAACAGTCCAGTAACTAAGGTATAGCACAAATCACTACTGCTACTACCAATGATAATAATAATAAAGGAAATAACAAGGGAAGAGAATACAACAGCTCACCACCCCATCGACCGACATCCCAGTCCGACCCCCCAGCAGTTCTCTATCCCCTTCCGGGTAACTGCCCCCAGTTCTACATCCTGGGCATGACGTGTTGTGGTATGGAATACCTCCTTGGCCAATCCGGGTCAGGTGTCCTGTCTCTGCTTCCTCCCGGGTCCCCTCCACCCTGGCAGAGCATGGGGCTCAGAAAGTCCTTGCTCAGACTAAACATTGCTAAGCCACAACTGAAAACATTGGTGTTATCAGTGCTGTTCCCAGGCCAAAAGTCAAAAACACAGCACTGCAGCAGCTACTAAGAAAAAGAAAAAATGACTGCTACTGCTGAAACCAGGACAAGGGAGATGAAATAAAACAGCTTTGAGAGGTGTGAATTGCCTCATTCATCTCAACTTTGAAGCCTAATGATAATTCAGATGTTAACATCAAGTCTTTTACCAATGATAGATGACTTCTTTTTCCATAGCAACTGCTTCCTACCATGCCTTGCCCGCTGTGGTAAGATCCATAGCACAGACAATTTCAAAGATACTGATTTGTTTATATTCAATTGTATTTCCTATTCATCTGTCAACATAAAAATCTGAAAAAAAAGATTGAAGGAAGAAACAAAAGCAAAGAATCTGAAGGAACCAAGCAACTGGTAGACATTTGGGCCACAGCCTCAGAAGGGGAAATGGCAAGAACAGTACTGGAGGAGTGAGAAACAACAGTACTACCACCCTCCGCTCTAACTCCAAGATTTGAATACTTCCAACTCTGCCATCTCACTTGAAAGCCATACATGAAGCCAAGTGCTCAGACAATATGTTCTTTCCTTTAAAAATACGTATCAGTCTTCCTTGAAGTTTTAATTTTACAGTGCAAATCTGCTTTTGACCAGTTTGGCCATTTCTCATTCTTGATTGATGGCTTGGCTTCGCGAAGGAAGATTTGGGAAGGGATTTACCCACGCTTACTACAAGCATGCTGATGACTAAAAGGGCAATGTGGGATAGGCAAATCCGGTTGCAAAAAGCACAGCAAAAATCATGCAAAAAAAGTTAAGTGTTACACAGGCTTACAGTGGACAGTTTCTATCAGTTTTTCCCAGTATTTGAACTAATTTTTTTAGGATTCCACTTCCCCTTCCATTTTATTTTTAGAGATACAAGGAAGAATGAGGAAAACTCTAAAAACCTGTGTGAAATACCCCAAAAAATGGGAAGAAAAACACAGCAAGTTCTTGATACTATTTACACACAAGAATAGCAATCATTTACAGAACTGAACCAAAACTAAGCAACTCATTACTAGCACGGCACCCCACAGTAGGGCCAATTCTTCAACTTCATCACCCATGACACAGTCATTAATTAAAACAGACTACAGTATCACAAGGTCTCTGCATCTTGTTCCCTTTCTTTGGTTCTTTATGCAGATAATGACACTGCTGTCAAGAACAGTGATGCTGATGTAAAACTAGAGTTTGTTGCTACAAATTGGACCCACAGGCATTGGAAGGCAACCCATGGCAAGCAAAAGAGGTAAGAGCCCAATGTACATGACGGTAACTAGAGAGGAATACTCAGTGTGAGCATGCAGAAGCACCAAAATGTGCAAACGCTGTTCCAGGCCAATGCACAGTACTTAAGGGTAATGACAACAGCCTGCAACAACCACCATATATCGCACCCCAGAAGTACCAGTTGAGAGCCTCACAGATCACATAAAAGAGGCCAGTAGCTTGTTTCTGATGGTCTAGGCTGAACCACTCTTTCACAGACACCCCCTTGTCGTGGGAAAAGAGCTTGCGTGCCCTTGTGAGGTTGTGAGCTATGCTGATGGTGGCATATGCCTCTGGTAGGGTCTCCCATGTCA